>JAPYZK010000542.1:0-29448 GCA_030522785.1 Platygaster equestris
CTAAGCGGTCACCCATCCAAGAACTGGAATGAGTCACCGCCGCTTGACTTTTACGATCAAACGGCGATCTCGAGTGACCCAACACCACGGGGCCCCCTAAATTTATCAATATTATTATCCTATACATAAATCTATTAATATTGTAAATAAATTTTTTTTGTTCATATATTTTGTAATTATTTATATTATAAATACGAAAATTCGTACTTTCTTTTTTTTGTTTGTTGCGTAATTCACATTTTGCGGCATGCTCGTTATTTTGGGATCGTAATACTGCCATTTTTCGTATGGGGTTACAATATCGCTGTCTGTTCTGTAAGTCGCCGTCCAATTCACTAGAATTCGGTTACTTACACTCGTGTGGTAAGGGCATTCTAATAGATATAGCATCCATATCTGGGGAGAATTATTAAAAAAATTAGATAGAGTGCGAAAAATTTTTTATCAGATCTCAAATTATCTCGAATCCGCCAATTTTTTGGAATTCCTCAAAATGTTTAATTCTTAACAATTTTTAACTCATTTAAAATATTGATGTTTCCAACCCTATCGGTTTTGGATTGACACTCGTAAACGTTCCGAACGTTAACGAACGTTGATGAACGTTTACGAACGTTAATCGCGTTTTTCGTCGATTTTTTTCAGGTAGTCGAATCAAAAACAACGTGATACATTTCGATCTAGATTTATCGAAATGTGAATGTGATGTCATTATTAGATGGTAAATTTGAAAACGTTATAAATAATAGGGCTACGTGGCAAGAGCGTGAAGCAGAAATAAGCGAAATACATAAAGGGAAAAATGAAAACGATCATCGCTGAGTTCTTTAAAATTATTAGAATTCTTGAATGTTCACAGTTACGATGACGTTTCTGGAAATGTCAAATTTTCAACGATAAAAATGAATTTAATTGTCTCTTAATGTTTCAATTATGTACAACTTCAAGGATTTGTATGTACTTCAGACGTTTTTCCAGCATTTGTCGGATTTTTATGATTATCATAATTTTCGATTTTCCAGCCTTTCGAAATAACCGCAATTTTTGAAAATTCCGAATTTTTATGGTATTTCCGAAAGTCTTTAAATATTTGTAATTTTTCTATGTACATATACTGCTCTAGTAATTTTTTTTCAACGTTTATAAATTCCATATATTTTTAACAATATTTCAATTATCAGTACAAACTATTGATGTATTCCATAAGTCATAAAAGACAGAATCAATATAAGGATGTCAAAAATTTCGGACTTCATAATTCACCGGGAAATGAATATCAATGAAAAAAAATTATGTTCGACTGAATTGATCAACATGTTCACATAATTTTGAGAATCTAAAAAAAATAGTGTGTTTAAATGTACAAATACTAAAAAATACTCGAATCAAGTAATAAAAAAAATCAAATATTATAAAATGATATGCAAAAATATGTAATATAAAAATGGAATTGATACAATAAAAATATTAATTATGTAATGTAATGAAAAGAGTGAAATTAAATGATATGTTATAAATATTTTTAAAGATTCAATAATGGAAACAAATTAAAAATTTTTTCAGAATTTGCATTACTTTTCGAGCGTTTTTAATTTACCGAAATTGGCTAATTAGCTCAAGTTTTCCATTCCCTTTTATCTCTTCATAATATCTTGAATCTCAAAACATATTTATATGGCAGGAAATTTGAGAGACTTACTATAGTTTTTGGAAATAATAATATGCCTGCAAATATGACTTATTTCAAATATACTTGAACTTGGAGAAATTCTCCTAATTCCGCTGAGTTACTGGTAGATTATGTGATATATATTATATGTATGTTACAGATTACATATTATATACCAAAATTGTGGAGGTTACGGGAATTTCGTCACGACAATATTATTTGAAATCATCTAAATTCCAAGTATATAGGTATTCTAAAATGTTTATGTCATTTGTAATTTTGAAAATGCAAAAATGTCAAAAAACTTTGATTTCGCTGGGAAATGCTGTATTCTTTCTGAGATGAGATTAATTTGTTATATGTGGCAACGACATAAGAATTTTCCGATATTTATCAAAGTTTGAAATATTCAAAAATGACTAAGTTCTTTTTTCTTCGCTGAAATACGACTACATATTTGAAATTACGCATAATTCCGTAAAAAAAGTCGGTTTTCCAAAATACTTCCAAGTCCTCGAACTTTTCGTCAATCTATAAAATCGTTCTCTAGATTATAAATTCTTCGATAACATAACGTAAGTAATATTGTAAAGCAATGTCCAAAAATGTTGCACGATTTTTGCAACATTTCCGAAAATTGTTGAGAAATTTCCGAAATTCTCGAAAATTCCGTTAAAAACGCCATACTCTAAAAAAATCCTAATTCATCGGACATATATTCCATAAATCACCCAAAACTTCACAGAATTCCAATATTTAGTACCTGATGCGCTGGTTTCTCTCCTGTTCCATACAAGCCATCTTTGAAAATCACCAAATCAGCCTCTTCCGAATTCTCGGTCACAATAGTACAAGAATTAACAGGGCATTTTTCGAAAACTGTTTTCCCTGCAGAAACATCGCTGAAATACCCATGAATAAATATTTTTTTCGGTTTTGCTTTACTTTTGTCGTATTTTGGGGGCACGAACATTAACTAAAAATTATGAAAGTAAATCAGAATACTTTTATAAATATCAAATATATAGTAAATACATAGTATGTATATAGTAATATATATACAGGGTGTCCCAAAGTCACTGTCATAAAAAAAATCCTGGATTCCTCGCGTAATTCTAAGATATTTTTTCCTCTGTCATTTTTAGAAATTCACAAAATTTACGGGGTTATACACAAATTTATCTGGCTAATCAGAGTATGACTTTACGCCTAACCAAAAGGGTTGACGCCCGACCCAAATTGATTTGATGATGCCAAGCGTTGACGAATATCAAGTTCATTTTGGGGTACCGGATACCTATCCGGTAGGTATCCGATACTGGGGACCCTAAAATTCTCTAGGGCGGGAAATTTGAAATCGCGTATATATAGATATACTGCATTCATAATTTTAAATTTCCCGCCCTAGGCAATTTTAGGGTCCCTAGTATCGGATACCTACAGGATAGGTATCCGCTACCCCAAATGAACTTGCTAAAAGTAAACATACCGAGCGTGTCTTATTAACGTCGAAATCCTAATGATTGGAATCGATCGACGTAAAACTGCGTAAAATGGAAAAAAAAGTTTTCGGTATTCCGAAATTTTCTAGTCTCGGAAAATCTGCAAGTTTGATATCTACGATGTTCGATCCACGAGCCAGAAATCAACAAATATCGCTTGATATTATGAATATAAGACAAAACAATAACAACTGGAACTCTCGGTGTTATTACTTCAGTTGCGAAGAAATTATACACTCGTTTGAAAAATTTATGCAATTTTTGTATTTTTAATATTTTTCATTAAAAAAACTATTGTTTATACGTGAAAAATTAAGAGGACCTTTTCGATGTAGAATCGCGAGTTCTCCAAGAAACGATTTTTTCCGGGTCAAATATATTGTTTATGACAATTTATTTATAAAAAAATTGTTTATAACAGAACTTGACCATTTTCGGAAAAAACCAATTGCATATCCGTAATCAGCAGGTCGATTTCCGTAGAATTTACCTTTTCATTTTCGGGGAACTCGGAAGAAACTAGAATCACAGCCTGCCCCAGGGAATTCCCTTTTTTTGGTTATTCAACAATTATTTTATAACAATTGAATTAGCTAGGAGTAAACGAATACCACTGGAAATGATGAGTTGAAGGCAGTGCAATGAAAAATGAGTATCATTAATGTCAAGACTTCAATAGTAAAAATGTTATCAACTTTTCTGAAAAATTTACGCAATTTCTGTATATTTGACATTTTTTTATTAAAAAAACTATTGTTTATGCGTGAAAAATGAAGAGGACCTTTTCGATGTAGAATTGTGACTTCTACAAGAAACTATTTTTTTCGGGTCAAATATATTGTTCATAACCATTTGTTTGTATAAAAAATTGTTTATAACAAAACTCGACCATTTTCGGAAAAAACCAATTGCATATTAGGAATCAGCAGGTCGATGTCCATAGATTCCGGCTTTTTATTTCCGGGGAACTCGCAACTTCTATAGAATCATAGCCCGCTCCAGGACTATGCAGTTTTTTCGAGACTAGAAACTTTCGGAATATCGAAAACTCTTCTTTTTTTCATGTTTTATGTAGTTTTACGTCTATCGATTACAATCGTTAGGATATCGAATTTGTAAAAACTAGGCACGCTCGGTATGTTTACTTTGTCAACACTTGTTATCATAAATAAAATCATCATTGACCTGCCCGGCCGGATTTGGGTCGCGTAGGCAGTGGACCTCATGATCCTCGCGAGCAGCCTTCGTCGACCCTTTCGGTTAGGCCTAAAGTCTTGCTCTGATTGGCCAGATAAATTTGTTTTCAACTCCGTCCATATTGCGAATTTCGAAAAATGACAGAGGAAACGATATCTTACAATTTCGCAAGGAATCCAGAATTTTTTTCTGTAACGGTGACTTTGGAACACCCTGTATAATATATGTACAGTTTCTGTACGATTTCGGAATGAGTGAAATATTTTTAATACTTGGTTGTGGATTCGATCATTTCCTGGGTCTTCTTCAGGCCATATTTTGGCAGTTCTTTCGGATTTTCTGACTGGTTTTGGGTATTCTTCGCCATTTTTCATGTACCATGGTTTTTTTTTAAGTTCATCGATGTTTTTTTCAGAAATCGATGTGATGTTTGGTTCTGAGTTTGTTGTTTTTTGGCTCGTGTTGATCTTTTGAGAAAAAAAGAGGAGAAATAATATTAAAAATTATATTGTTTTGTTAATTGGGGGGTGGAGGGGGTAGGGAGGGTTTAAAATCTTAGAATTTTAAGAAATTTTTGGAAGTCTTACGATTTTGAGGAGTTTTCGGAAATATTTTTGAAAATTTTTTAAACTGGAGATAATTGTTCTTATGATCTGAAATTCGTAGGTTTTTTGAATTCATTGAAAGTTTTTGTCAAATTGATTTATGCATATATTGGAAATTTTTTTTCAGGAATTTAGACATTATAGAGAACTAATGAAACAATTTTTGGATTTTTGGATTTATTTTGGAATTCGTCAATTTTTGAAGTTTCCAAAAATAAGTACATTTTAAAAACACTGATAATTTTTTGAATTTCTTCAACATATTTTGATTTTTTTTTAATTCCGAAGTCCCTCGGTCATCCCTCGGTCATTTTGCCTAATTAATATTCCGAAAATTGGAAATTTTCGAAACAGTTCGAGAATAATGTAGATTTATGAAATTTTCCGAAACAAAAAAATTCGAGTTATCACTTCGTAACAAAATCAAACAGTAATAAAAAATTTTACACATATTCATTATAAAAAAAATGGAAAGAATACAAAAAATTTTATCAAAAAGTTCCGAAATCGTGAAAACGTCATAAATTTTCGAAATTCGTACAGTTTTAAGGACTTTTCTAAAGAATTTTGAGGAACTTTCAAAATTGAAGATAATTGTTCTCAAGTTTTCGTACTACAGTCGCCTCTAGTTAATTTGCCGCTCCCTTTAATTCTCGCTTGAGCCTACCCCCACCACGACCGCACCGGCCCGGTCATCGAGAATTTTTTCGCTCTCTATTTAATTTTCCGTCGGTTTCTACATCTTTCAACGTGTTGTTTTTGATTCAAGCCATTTTTGTTAAACATACCATGTCGCCTCAAGTACCCTGGCGGAAGTGGAAATTTCGAAAAAGTACCAAGTTTTTCGGGACAATGGTATATTTGTTTAAGTTGACAAATTAAGTTAACATTCATCAAGTCAATTTTTTTGGCAAAAAAATCATTATATTATCAATTGGATCATTCTGAATCGAGAAGATTCTCTTGACTTTTCACGTAGAATGCGCTGTTTTCGAGCAAATAATTCATAAACAATCCAAAAATCGTAGAAATCACTATATTTCAATGGTTGTTATGAAAAAAACCAGTGACTAGATTCGCGATTTTTCGACTTATTTCCAATTATATGAAACCTACTGTCCGGTACTGCATTATTTTTTTGTAATACTATGCAGGGTTACGGAATGCTCGATCGATCCGGAACGTTCGAGCGTTCCGGAACGCCCGATTGATCCGGAGCTCTTGACAATAAATAGAATATAATAATTTTCACGATTTTTGGATTGTTAATTTATTATTTACCCGAAAAGAACGCATTCTACGTGAAAAGTAAAGAGAACCTTTTTGATTCAGAATGAGCCAATTTGTAATAAGATGATTTTTTCGTACTAAAAAAGTTGACTTGTAAATTTTTAACTTAATATGTTTTTATTAACTTCAGGTTAATTTACGTTAGGTACATTAACTTCAGGTTAGGTTACGTCAAAAGTGTTACATTCAAATGTTTTTTCCAATTCCACACGAAAAAAACAAAAAAATGAAAATTGAAAAAAATTCCTCAAATTTAATATAAAACTTATAAAACCAATTGAAAAAAAGATATTTTTTCAATAATTCCAAAATGATACCTTTACCCAAAAATTCCAAGAAAATTCAAACTTTTTCTAAAAAACAATAATTGAAAAAATAGCACCTTTGCCCAAAAATCCCAAGAAAATTCAAACTTTTTCTCAAAAACTAAAAGACGTGAAAAATAAAAAAATCTGTTCACACTTCAATTTTCCTACGTAAATAAACTTCAATAGAATAAAAAAATTTCACTCACATTCGAAAATCGATTCCAATATTTTCTCTCCCCGCCATCGTTGAAAAGGAGAAAAATCGGCGTGAATAAAGCAATACAAAATAACCACCTAAAGTATATTTTTTTCTTGACGTTCATCTTTTCCTGAAAAAATAACTTCTGTCAATCCTGAACACCTAAATTTTCGAGGTTAGAAAAACACACTGAACAATAAATAATTAACAGACTGCTTGAATCGTCAATACACCAATTAAGACGTAATACTCACCCATTAATAGTAATCGATCTGATCAACGGTGGCACATCCCGAGTATTTGTTCGTAGGATCACAAAAAACAATATCTTTAACAATAAACTGTCGTCGCGTAAAACGAGATAATTTATAACGATAAAAATATACTACAACAAGGTTTGTACGTTGAAAAAATAAATATGAACTGACAATTACGTTCGCATTGCGCGTTCAATGTTTCGACGTTATCGAAACAATGAGTTAAATGGTCAACTTGAAAATTGAGGTAAACATTTGAGTCAGCGAAAAAAGGTCAACACACGAATTTCAGGCAATTGACATTCAATAATAAAAATTCCCCGAAAATTTTCTCATTATCTGAAATAAAAGAATTCATGACTGATGATAGTATTTTTTCACTTTGGAAAATTATATTTTGTGGGATTACAAAATTTATATAATATAGTAGAAAAAAATTGAAACTGTTGATGATTATTTCTAAAGTTAATTTTTCCATTATATTTTTTCGTATCTATTAAGTGCAGTCTGGGAAATAATTGAAGAATAATGAATTACAGGAATTATCATTCGATAATTATGTTGAAATTAATTATATCCGATCGAGATTTATACTTAGTGTGCTTCATTTCCGGTTTTCACATAGAATTGTTGAAATTTCGTAACTTTAGTGTACAAACACAGAACTAACGAAGCAAAAAAAAAGACTGCATGAAAATGCAGAAGTTATGATTTCTTGTACTTCGTAAAAAAAGATAAAAACACGAACAAAGGAAAGATAAAATAGAAAAACATGAAATGGAGAAGTAAACGTAAAAATTAAAAAAAAATCAGAAATAAAGTAAAAAATAATAACCAACAAAGAAAGATAATATATTATTGAAGAAACAATAAAAAAAAATTAAGAAAGAAATACATCAAGGAAGAAAACAATTAATCGTTTTAATTTCATCATTACAAATTCCAAATGTTTTGACAATGTTAAAAGTTTAAACTACACGAAATATAAATAACTTTCCCGAAACCATTCTGGAAACTACACAAACTGACACGAAACTAAAAATTCCCAGAAACTGCAAAATACCGCACTGCACAAAAACATATAAAACCACTTCACACTACTACAAACTACTTGAAACTACACAAAACCTGCCCGCATAGAAGAATATTCATAAATAATGAATATGTTTGTTATCTACACTTACCGTAAAAAAAGGCCTTGTGTCTGCAACTACATCGCAGTGCAAATTCTATCATAATTACTTTAAAATGCACGTAATTTAGTGAATTTTTGAATGATTGCAGTGGAACCACGATCTTAAAATTTTTATTTGACTCTAACCTCAAAAGTGCTACTTCAAATTGTAATGATACGGTTTTTACTCAAATAAAACACAAGATTTACTAGAAAATGCACACAATATATTCAAGAAAAATCCCCCCCCCCCCCTGTTTTTACAAAAATCCCACACGAACAAAACCAAGTCAATTTTCAAAGATTATGCTATTCGACGAGTGAGTTTTCGTGCCTGCAAATTCTCTGCAATATTCAATATCCTAAAAAAACATGAGAGGGCGTATTTTATAATTCGAACATATATTATAGAAAAACCTGGCGTGCTCCTTCTCGGACCCTTTTTGCGTGACCGTTGCGTCGGGACCTCGAAAACGGCTTTCGTAAGGCGCGTGGCGTGGCGGTATGTTGACCGTAAAATTGGGAAGAGTATACTAGAGCATCAATTGTAAAATTGCGAAAATCCAAAGGAAATTCGGGAACTCCCTCGAAAATTTACCACTGGAACGATAATACGGCGCACGTTTTCTCCTAACCTCTCTTGATCTCCCTGGGCCCGTTGATCCGGGGAAGAGCGATGCGATCGGTTTGCCGGACACCGGGCCACAGGGCACAAAGGCCGATGCAGGCCGAGCGAGTCCGAGTCTAGAGTCGATCCGAAACTCGGGCCTCAGTCCCCTGAGTCCCGTCACTGGCCGCACTCTTACTCGCGTCATTAGCGCCCTCAAGTGTCGAACACGCCGGGCACAATTCAAATTTGGGCGCGGAAAGCGCTGCCCATTACAAAATGTCTTTATCGGTTAGAAATCGAATAAATACACTATTGCGCTTGAATCGTCGAAATAAATTTCACGTAACGATTTTCACCCTCAGCTTCGCCTCGCACTGCAACTCTTCGTTCCACAAAATCAACATTACTCGCACGCGCAATAATAAACTGTTAATCACTGTCGTGCCAAAAAAGACATATCCATTGTAAAATAGTTCTAATTGAACAGATATACGCTTCTTATCCCTCAATGAACACAGCGCGAAGTACAGAAAACACAGACACAAGTTTTTTCACAAGAGACGCAAACAAAACGAAATTCACGATGGCAACTTTTCCGACCGTTAACTGTACGTCTCTTCCAGTTTCCATCATTGCCAAAGTGATATTTTTCATATACTTTGACTCCATAGTGTACCAATCATCATTCATGTATATCACGTTCGCGATCATTTTCGAACTGAATTCTGAACTTCCTCCGACCCAGCAGTACAAAAAAATTTGCACAAGCGAAATGGATATATACTGAAGATCATTGTTTATCACTGCTAAATCCATTGTTTGCAAAGCAATGAGCAACTGTATACCTGTAAAATTCAATTTTTGGATGTACATGTACGAGTATGCGTAATTTTTTTTTTAATGCAGATCATCGACTAACGGAGAATCGTCCTGACAAAGTGGATGCAACCTAACTATAACCTCCTTAAAAACACAGAATATTCTAAAGATATTGCCGAAAATATTTGTAGAATATACCAATGCCCGACCCTTGCCCCATAAGGCCGATAGTAGAAAGAATATTCTAATAATATTTATAAAAGAAGAGTCAGAAATATTTTTCAAGAATATACTCAATATTATTTGGGCTTATAGGATTAGGGTCGGACATAGGAATATTTTTGCAAATATTTTCAGAATATTTCGTGTTGTTAGGGCTTCCTGGTTTGAAAATTTCTTAAGGTAGTACATGCGTTCGGTCGAAATTTATAGAAACGGCTGAAATGTTTCTGTTAGATGTAGTACTAACACGCATTCTTGCACAATTTAAGTGAGATTGTGTTTGCGTCCTTTCGACTCTCTTTGTTCATTTTAAATGTCCCGCGCTCGGGGTTCCAAAATCCAGCAATGGCCGACATTTTTCACTGCTTTCATCTCTCTTGCACCCGCCGGATCGAGTAGGTGAGTGTGGAGGGAGGTGGAGGAGTGACCTCCCACTTCAGGCCCCACTGCTCCACCAACAGAGCAACATAAACAAAATATCAGCCAATCGGCTGCCATGGTGCAATCCTATTGGCTACGGTTCCGAACCGTAGCCAATAGAATAGAAACAGTTCCATTTTTCCAACCAGCGGTCATAATCGTCGACAAATGTGCGCTGATTGGTCAATGGATCGCAATCGTAATCGTGGACGGTTCCAGAGTCGGTAGTGCGATAGGATCTTAACTTTAACACCCTCCCAAGTTTGAGTCGCCAAAATGCAATCTCCGAATCTTTTTCATTAACAGATTATCTGTTTTGTTAGAGAGATATTTGTCTTGGAAGTTAGCACATACTATAGTATCTACTATAGTATCTACAGTATAGATGCTCCCGTCTAATCCTAAGTATTACAAAATCGCTATTATCTCAGCTCACAGACGGAAAATTTTTTTGATGTATAATACGAATCTGCTTGAATTATTGTTGAGAACATCATATCGATTTTTCATTGAATTATATAGAAAGGAACAATAATACATGCAAGAGCCTATAACGTACTATAGTATTACGCAAGTACTACCTTGAAGATGAATGAAATGTATCTGAGCCATTTGCGCGCAATAAATCACTGGTTTTGATTATTTTACATCATTTTAGGTGGAATTCGATGGAAAAAGTATCGACTTCGGCTCAAATTGTCATTTTGGAAATTGAATACTGCATGTACGTTGCTTCTATTATCGATAATTTTGCTATTGATGAATAGTTTTATCATTAGAAGCCATTCTAACATGATTCATCATCACTTATTCATGATTATGAAATCTAAATAATGCTTAAACATTATTTACATTTGATATATATTTGTTCACAAATTAAAAAATTTGTTTACATTTTTGGTACTTAAAATATTGTGTCTTTTCTCGACAAATTAATTAAGTATGGAAGATGTGAAAAAAGTATTAAATTAATGTTAAATGTCAATATAATGAGATGTAATAAATAATCAGATGATGATCTTTAGCCATCTTATGTTTTATAAACCCTGAAAAAAATTAATTGTGACATAATTGATATGAGATATTACTTTTCGAAAATGACTATTCTCTTCACTAAGACGGTTGACCATCGGCAGACGGTCCTTGACCTGTTTATATATGAAGTTGGCTTTCATAATATGAGATTGATGTAAAAAACATGTTAACATTGCTACTAGGGCGAATACACCTGGAGTAAAATATCGTGAAATTTACCGAGGGCACATATCATAACAGTCCACAAAAGAAACTGTATGACAAGGACAAACATTAAAACGTCGTTGACAAATCCTGTTAGTTTCACAAGATGGCGATGTCTGGTGATCAAAGCTTTCAGTTTTCGCAAGCGTTCGTGAGAATTCTGTTGAGAGTCGGATTTCTCGAACTCGACTTTTATGATATCGTATTGGCCACAGATATGCAATATGAGAGTTATGTAATACACATCATTTGGCAAGCTGTTTGCAGCAAAAGAACATATCTGAAAATTTAAGCGTGATTTCGAACGAGCAAATGATATGTTAACAATAATAACTGTGTATAAGTTGGTCATCTTTTATATCACCAGAAAAGACTGTAATAAATAAGCAGCGATGTAATTCCGCCCAGTCGTGTCTGTCAATATACATGCTGTTCGCAAAGGTAAAATATTGTCATTTTCCTTGTTCAAATTCATCAAAACAATAGGAGTTGTTATTATTACAACCGTTAATGATGCGGTGTTAACTAACTGAGCAAAACATATTGCACGTGAAGTTTTGGCGTAGCTCTTCATAATTTCAAAGACTTGTGTACTTTTAGCAGCAGTCCAGTCTTCCATAGCTGACGTTAAAATGAACGCGAATTTTCGGCGCTCGCGCCAGGATGTCGACGTTTTCACGATATTTAACCACGCTATGACAGCATAAGCGAAATTGTCAACGAACATGGAATTGTCACCGCAGTCCGTAACCACTTCTATCGTCATCGTTATTAACAGCATCATCTACGAGTTCAGAACGTATCATAATTTTGTTCCGTAAGCGAGTGCAGGGGAGACCAAGGATACGCCGGCACCGTGAACGAAATTGAAAAGTCTCGTCCGTAAAAGTTTATTTAATAATGATTTTTGCTACCTGCGCAATTAACGCTACAGAATATCGCATGATTAACGTATGTCTTTTGTCCAAGGGCCAAGTTCCATTACACCTGATTATCATTCTTATCAGACCAAACTCATACAAGAACCAATTGTATTTATCATCCTCTTCGCCCATTATGTTGATCTTTCGGACGGAACCGTGTCTACAGTTTTTTTATCGTCATTAGTATCTGATTCTGATTGTGGTGCATAAGGAAATCAGAGTTTGAAAAGGGTCATTTTCGTTCCTAAATAGGTTAAAAATTGACCTTCATCCAAGTTTTGAATGTCCATGCTTTATTTCGGTATTCTGTAATATAATATTGGTCCAGTGCAAATAGCTGAAAATCCAAAATTTTTTCCTACGTGTTTGCCATAAGGCTTAAAAATAATAACATAAAAAAACAACACATTTCAATACGTGGCTGGAGGTTACGTGGCGCGTATTTTCTAATTTTCGTTTAAATACAAGTTTTTCGTCTCGTTGCGAAATGCCGTTTAAAAAAAAATCATCAAAATCGGTCAATTCGTTCCAAATAAAAGCAAGTTTGAAAAATTGTAGCGAGTTTGATGTCGCGTCGAGCGATTTTGGGCTCAGCGCGAAGTCGGAGCAGTCGGTTACCCCCACCCTGACGCTCGCGGACGTCTTCGGAACAATTCCGGGGTTACACCCCGTGAAACTGCTACTGGGTGCTTATCGAGGATTCGTAGTTCTATGCTTAATAAAGTTAAAAGTGTGTGAAAAATCATTTCTCAATAACCAAATAGAGCGAAGATCCGAGTTTAAAAAAAATTGTTATGTCCCCCTCTAATTGTTATAAACAAATTAATTTAGGATTAAAATTACGGGAAAAAATCACTGATTCCAGAACGCTTTTAATTTTGTCTGAAAAGTGTAAAATTCACTTGGAAATCATCAACTGAAAAATGTCACTTAGTTGCAAAATGAAAAATATTTCATAAATAAATCATTTATATGGCATTTTTACATTGAAAAAAGTAGTGCTATGTTTCCCACTTCGATTGACGTGAAAAGTAAGATGACCAACATCTTTTTTCGAACAATATTCTTAGTCGAATAAAGGAATTTCTGGTACTTAACAATTGAATTACTAAAAAACTATAAGCCGGGGAGATTTGGAATTTAGGAGTCATGTTTTTACATGGGTAGGCTACTCATTCGCGAAAAAACAATTTACCCTAAATTGTTTATTTACAGCCTATTTTACAATATCCGAAAAACGCATTTTTTCACTTCGCATACGGCTGGCGCGTAAACAAATGACGTCGTGACCTTTGCTCTAGCGTTATTTTACGCATAATTGCCTAGCGACAACATTTGTTACAACATTTTTTCCATCCGATGTGTCGTTTTTTTCTGAGAACCCGTTAAAGGGGAAAAAACACGTTTCCGCAACTTCAAATCATTTTGAACAATCGACTCAATCACTGGATTTGCTGTACTTTTTTTTACCTATTTCTCATATTATTAGACGATTTTTAAGCTATATGGTAAAGGTATAGGAAAAAATATTGGATTTTTTGCTATTTTTCCTGTACTATATCAAGAATACTACGGATGAAATGTACTCGTCAGCCTTCTTTTCGGATTTTCAGATTCACTACAGAAAGTCACACATATGACTGCCAAGAAATTCTGGACCCTCAGAAAAGCGGGCTGTCTAGGGTTTTCCAACTCGTAAATTTGTGTACGAATTTACGTGAATATAAAAAAAAATGTTATGTGAACTCGTTCCAACTGATTGATCACGAAAAAGCTCGCGCACAGGGCCTATAAGTACTAAGCGTAAACTTAATCCACGCAGCAAATATCGTCTCCTTTTTATCGGATGCTATAGACTGAATATACAGACAGTCGATGGAAAACTCGCAATAAAAATAATACGCAATGAGCTTACGGTCCTTTACATTATTAATGTCCCCAAACGAAACTTTTGCAGACACAAACTTTTGGAATAGAAACCACTGCGTAATTTGCGTTTTCTTGAAGTTTCGGAGTTTGATAATTTTTTTTGCTTCACGTGGGCAATTTGCGATCGATCATTTCCCATTGTAAAATATTCACCCTTCGAGTCAGTTTCCCTAGGTCCGTCAAGTCAGAAATGTACCTTTTCTGAAGCTGGACGAAATCGATATCAGAATTGTGTTTTCTTTCCTGAGATGGTCATAAAAAACAGAAAAGTTGTATCTCCGAAAAATACAAATGCCGAAAGTAGATCAAAATCATACAATTTCGTACTTTCGTACACGTAGACGAAAAAAGTACGAACATGTGTGAATGCAGCCCGAGAACGTCAGTGCGGCGATCAATATCTCAGGCGATAAAAAACGTGCTTGCGCGATATCAAAATTTCTCTAGTCGGTCATCCGAGTTGCTTTCATCAGCACGTAAAAGTCGGTCAAGATTTGGACCATTTTTTCTGTATGTCGTCAAAATGTTCGGGAGCTTACAGAATTGGGCGAAGTATTTAACCGCGAGTTTCGTGTTTTTCGCCACGTCTTTCGGAATCCGTTCGGGAATAGATGAAAATTATTACGAAAATTATGGCGAAGTCGTCGGTTTGTTTCCGGAGAAATGGTTTAATTTGCCTGTGGATCATTTTAATGCGAGTGATGAACGCATTTGGAGTATGGTACGTAGGTGGTGGAAATTTTTCTGTTTTTCTGTTTGTGGATTTTGAATCGAAATGATAAGTTTTGAGTGTTGATTTTTTACTTTGTAGCGTTATTACGAAAATGGAGCGAATTACGACACGAAGAATGGGTCAATATTCGTTGTGCTTGGAGGTGAATGGAGCATTTCGGAGTATTATGTGAAAGATAGTGCAATTTATCACTTGTCACGTGACGTTGGGGCGATGATTTTCTACGTTGAAAGTCGTTATTATGGAAAATCGAATCCAACGATGTAGGTGAAGTCGTTACAAACGATGCGAATGTGTTTCGAATCTTGGATAAAAATCCAAAAGTCAAATTTTCGTAAAGACTCGTTTTTTCGGATGAAATAGTGGCAAGAAATGCAAAAATGATCACCTTTATTTGTGACCTCGACACAGTTAGACGCATCGAAATGCCGCGATCTGGAATAAAAAAAAAAGTGAGATAACGATAAATGTCGCGACATTGAACTTTTCTGAAGATGAGAACCCACAGGATTTTATCTTATTTTCTTGTTCAATATTCACTCTGTATTGAACTGAGTTCTGAGTATGGAAAAACAATATTTTCGAACATTTATCTCTTATATTTTCGATTTTTCGATCTTACGAAATTTTGATTCATTTTAAAATTTTTCCCGAAGATGTTTCCATGTTTGTATAATTTTTGAACATTTGTAATAAACATAAACAAATTTCCAAAACTGAGAAAAATTCTTTTCTCACAAACCCAAAATTCTGTCTTTTTCAAGCGATGCCGAAAAACCGGACCCTCAACTATGGAACATCGATCAAACTCTCGCTGATATTGCCAAATTCATAGAGCACCAAAAACAAGAAAAAAAGGCCCAAAATGTGATAGTTTTCGGAGGGGCATACTCAGGAGACGTCTCCATTTGGATGAGACTGAAATATCCACACCTTGTGCAGGTCTAACCTCAAAAAACCGTTACGTCACATTTTTAAACATCCGTTCTATCCTAAAGTTTCTATATACCTCTAAATTTCAGGGCGTCGTTGGGGGTTCCATGCCCTTCAAAAAAGAAGGTATCGAAACACAATTTTCTATCCCAAATCCTTCAAAATATTGAATCTCGAATTTTCCAGATCTTTCGAAAACTCTGACAGACTACGAAAAGCAATGTTTTCTCAACGTCAAACTATCGATCTACGATGTCGTGAAAACCCTTTCAGGGAAAAACGGACCTTTGAAAATTCAGTCACTGTTCGGGTGAGAAAAAGGCCATTTCTCGACAAGTTGACTTCATCGCTTTTTTTTAACGAGTTTGATTTTCCTCAGGGCCTGCGAGGTTCCGAAAGCCCGCTCTCAAAACGACACTGCTTTTTTGGTGTCAGCATTGAATACAGTGAGTTTTTGGAATTTTCAGACAATTGGATTTCGTACCCAAAATGAGATTGAGAGAAAATGTTCTTCAGAACGTAGAGAATGAGAATTTGTCCGAAATTCGGAACATTTTCAAATCCGTGTAAAAAGGAAAAATTCACATTATTACACATATTCTAAGAATTGCGAAACGTTGTAATAAAGGTGACACTTATATATAATTCCGAATATTGCGCAATTGTGGATTTCACAATTCTTAAAACATCGAAAGTTTCTCATATCCTGTCAAAAATGTGCTTTTTTTGCAAGATAATTCAAATTTCACATCACTGCAAAAATATACAGCAGTTGCGAGAAAATTGGAGAATCTAAAAGTTACTATAAAAAATATATTCTAGATACTTTCGGGGCTCGAATTTGAAAAAAAGTGCGACATACTTCTTCAGGAGAAAAATGGTCCACTTTCGAACAGATTGTCTTCCATTGTGAAGTCTTCGGACGCTTGCCATAGAATCAATTATCCGAATGGAAGTGATACTTTTGACGAACAGCGTTGGAATGAACAAAATGCACCAAGTATTTTTCCAAATTCAGTATTTGTATTGAATTGAGTATTTTTTTTGTATTATAAGTCATAGTAAAAAATTACTGATTCTGAAAAGCCCCCCACCCCCTACCACTGATCCCTCGTTGAATTCTGAGATTATTTTTCCTTTACAGTTTTTCGAAATTCGCAAAATTGACAGAGTTATGACCAATTTTGTCTGGCCAATCAGGGCGCGACTCTCAGCGTATGCGTCAAACGTCGCGCTTTGATTGGCAGAAGACGATGTACATCAGAACTCCGTCAATTTTGCGAATTTCGCAAAATGGCAAAGGAAAAATCGTCTTAGAATCTAACGGCAAATCACACGAAAAGTTTTCTTTTCAATCACCCAAGCAGCGTTATGTTTAGTGTGAACGATAAAAATTTTCCGCCTTCGAGATTTGCCTGCCTTGCCAATCCGACAAATCTGTCACTGGATGTCTGAAAAATAAATTCAAAGTTCCAATTTTTAGGTTAAAGTGGAGAAAAACATATAACCATCCACTTTTTGCGCAGTTAATGACGGAGCAGTTCACTGGGTGTGCGCGGACTACTCGCCTTTCGAAGCAAGAGACGCAAAAGCCGTCATTTTCCATTCCTTGATTGGGCTGGATTCATTCACCACGATGTGCACCGATTTATACGAAAAAACGTAATGTTGATTCGAACGCAGAATTTCCGTTGTATTCAAACTCTGTTGTCTAAACATTTCGTTCTCCGAACAGGAACGATGTTTTAGAGAAAGGGATAGTCCAGCCTCTCGACCATTTTGACCGAGGAATCGATCATTCCTGGACGATGGTGAGTGGGTACAAATTTGTGAAAATTTTGAAAATTAATGAAAATTACAATATGTTCATTCCTGAATTATTAAAAATTTTCGTATCAGAAATAACGTTCTCGTCAGAATGTCACATTTAATTTTTGCACTAAAAGTGAATTTCGAACCTAACCTAAAATAAGCCAGCATATGTTAATTTGACGTGTCTTGACTCTGTATGTTCGTTTCTTCAGCGATATTACGAAAAACAGTTGTACTATAAATCCGGTGGTCCCATTTTTATATACCTCGCTGCTGAGTGGACAGCGGACGTGTCGAAAATGCAACAGGGTTTTTTCCACGACCTCGCACAGGATGTTAATGCGTTGATGATTTGTTCGGAACATCGATACTATGGCAAAAGTCTACCAGTTACGTTAGTGAACTTCACGATAGTTTTTATTTATTTGTTTGAATATGCGTAGACATGTACCTTGGGAGAAACAGTTTACGTAATGTTTACACGATGTTTACATAAAATTTACGTACTTTCCAGAAATGTGACATCTGAGAATTTGAAACAATTGAAAGTTTCCCAGGCACTTGCAGACATCGCACGTTTGATAAGAGCGATAAAAAAAGAGAGGAACATCGAGAACGCGAAAGTCATAGTTTTTGGATGTTCGTACTCGGCATCTCTGGCAGTGTGGGCGAGGTTAAAATACCCGAATCTCGTGCAGGTGAAAATTAATGGACAAAATAAAGATTGTTGATGGAAATTACGATACTAATGTTTTTTTTCTTTCGTGTTTGGGATTACAGGGTGCTTTGGCAAGCAGTGCGCCGATATTTGCGAAGGTTAATTTCAAAGGTACGGTAGGGGTTTAAATTCGACTTTTATGTCGAAAAAAAATTTCACAAATGTTTGATTTTCGTAGAATATTACGCAGCATCTCTGGAAACTTTGAGAATCTACAAAAAAGAATGTGCGAGCAACGTAGAAACCGCGATTCGTGAGTCAATGCAGAGAATAAACCAGCAAAGGGATTTGGAGAAGCTCAAATTTTTGTACAAGTTAGTATTTTTGGGTAAAAAATAAAATTAGTCGAAAAATTATAATGTTATTAATTTTGTTCGTGTTTTTTATCTTTTCAGTTTGTGTAGTTTGCCGAATACGAGTGCACCCAATGAAGTAGCTCTTTTTGCTACAATACTGGCAGATGTGAGTTGTTTCAACAAATAAATCGTATTTATCATAAATTGAGAAAGTTTTTGATAGAATAATTTCCCAGACGATAGGAAAAATAGCTCAAGAAGGATACAGCGTAAAATATTTTTGCAATGTGATGACTCGCCCGGGAAAAAATTCTGCCATGGAAAAATTCGCACGATTTGCCATTGGTCAATCTTATTTATGTTCGACAATAAATTATGAGGAATATTTGACGAGGGCTAGGAATTTGGACACTGGAGGTATTGGTAAGTTTACACATTTTTTCGTCCCAATAAATTTTACAAGAAACTTGTCAATGAATACATGAAATAAAAGTCGAAAATGGAAATGAGTCATTTTTGCACCTGGAAAGAGGTCGATAATGGCAAATTTAATCGCATGTGTTGCAAAAAGTATTGATCAGGTCCATTTTTGTAGATGTTCGATACATTTACCAACTATGCACCGAATTTGGGAATTTCCAAACGACTGATTCCCTGGAAAATATTTTCGGAAATTCGTTGGGTATCGATTTTTACGTTCGTTTGTGTCGGGATTTATCTGACGCTTCGTAAGTGTAATTAAGCAGTCCGTATTTTTATTTTCGATACATTTGATTTGAACAAAATGTTTATTTTCAGTTACAGCTATGATACAATGACGAAAAACGTTGAAAAAACGAACGCAATTTATGGAGACCAAATTTCGAAAGTGACAAGAGTGATTTTCGTCAACGGTTTTTTGGATCCTTGGCATCACGTTTCGGTTTTGAAAGCAGTGAACAACGAAACATACGCTTTTTTTGTGAATAGTGAGTTTTTCGATTTCCAATAGATATTGTGTACATTTTCGATATTTTTGGAAATTTCTATTTTGCAGGTTCTTCTCATTGTCACGATGTTTACAGCAGTCACAATTCGGATTCTCAGCAATTAAAAGACGTCAGGCAACGAAATTGCGACATAATAAAAAGTTGGATAATTTAGAAAAACTGTATTCAGTAACTATAACAGAATCGAATGCACAAGATCGCGATTCACAGGAATCCGGTCTAGAATCCCTGAGTCAACTAAGTTGGGACCTTCTACAAATTCAAGATGGCGAAAACTATAGGTGTTTGCCGGGAAAATAGCGAGAAATGGGGTTTTATCCAAGATTTTCATGTTTAGAGGCGGAGAATTTGGGTCGAGCGATCGACACGTACACACTAACACATTGCAGATAGCCAGACTCTCCATTTATAGGGACTCTAGCATTGGAGGCAACACCAGCTCTGCGGAATTCGCGTGGATTTTCATTTTTTGGTAGAATTTGTCGTCGAAAAACGACTATTGCGGCGTCAGTGTTTACAGCGTAAGGGGGAGAGAGTGGTTTCGTCGAACTGGATTTTCGTTGATGGCGAAAGTCGTTAACATTGGGGTTTTTCCGAAACTTGAGTTACGGAACTTTTTTGTGGAAATGAATGGCGCGTTGTTTTTTTTCGTTTCGTGGCAGGGGCGTATGCAAGGGGTGTTTTTGGGGTTCAATACGCACACTAAATTTGGAATGGAATTAAATATTTTCGTTAGAAAATAAGTCAGCTGAATTATCGACTTTATTTCTTTTATTTCTAGGATTTTAAATGAGATTTTTGGTTTATTTTCGAAAATTGAATTGGATGATTTGAATTATTTTTTCAATTGATTCTATCAGATTTGGAGCATTTGTTTTTTGTACTTCATGTTATAAAAATGGAAAATATATACTTTGAAATCAAAATGATTGAATTTGACAAATTTTCCATTTCATTTATTACATGAAAATTTTGGACGTGAAACGAAATCGTGATTTGTCAATTTCAGTAGATTAAGGGAATGGTGAAAAGTGATTTCAGTAACTGCATAGTTGAAAAATATTAATATTGTATATTTTTTATTATATTCAAAAGATGTGGTGTTACTTCAATAAATAACAATGTTGAAAAATAATTTTTATCAAAAAAAACTTTAATTCAGGGAGTGAAAATTAAAACATAGGAAAAAAAAAAATTTTTACACTGAAATCTGGGAGTTCAACATTTTTCGAAATCTGAAATTTTAATGTTCAAATGTGCGTTTTTTAGAGGGAAATTCCTTGATTCATTGCAATTTTTGCGAAATGGAATAATTAACATTTCAAAATGGAAACCTAAAACGATTCTCACATTGAAATTTGAAATAATTCCGAAATTCCAAAAGTACTTCGAAATTTAGGATAATACATATCAGAAAATGGAAATGAAATTTTATAGACTTC
Organism: Platygaster equestris; assembly: GCA_030522785.1. Lineage (NCBI taxonomy): Eukaryota > Metazoa > Arthropoda > Insecta > Hymenoptera > Platygastridae > Platygaster > Platygaster equestris. The sequence continues at coordinate 21,287 of JAPYZK010000542.1, forward strand.
CAAATTGAAAATTTCTCATAGAAAAATAAAATCGTAAATAAACAAACAAAAATAGTCAAGTTTTCCTGCGTACTTTTCTCGAATTCTGTCGAACTGCCGCATTTTTATCGGACTGAGAGACAAAAACGGGAAAAGTGCAAAAGTGCAGGATGACGTTCAATTTTGGCGATAGCGGCGTATTTTCATCGTTCGGCAGCAAATGGTCGCGGCGATGGCAGGGAATTTTCATCATTTTGCAGCAAAAGGTAGGAATTCGTTTATATTTTACATTTTTTATAATTTTTTGATGGATTCGTGTAGTAGAAGATATTTTTCCATTGACCTTTATGTCTGGGATTCATCGTTTGCTTGTTGACAATTTCCGTCAATGTTTAAAAAATTGTTTACCGCCTAAAAGTGACAATGTTCGATACAAATCAATATATTTTCGATACTATCGATAATTATAGATTGCAAGGGTTTTGTTGCCAACCAAATTTTTTACGGGTTTCGCGAATAATTATGAATGTGAAATTACGTGAAAATTTTTTCAAAGCTATCGATCGTCATGAAATTCGAATTTTTCGGCGGTTTCATGGATTTATTCACAAGCTCGTGTAAAAAGCTGTGAAAAACCTTTTTGTTGATGTGGATTTCGATTAACAGTAAAAATATCGATTTAAATGGCATTTAAATTTGAAGTGTTTTTTGAAACTTCGAATAATGTGTTTTTTTTTCAATATTTTTCGGAAAAATGTCATTTTTTGTCATTGTTTTGTTTCTGAAGAGTTTATACTGATTTTTGTACGTGTAGAAAACGAAGTTCTCTTTTTATTGTGAAAAAAAGGGGAATGGAATTCTTTTTTCAATGGTAGAAAAATAGATCACTTGTTAAATACGCAAAATATTGTGAAATACTGCGTTTTTTCGAAGTATAGAAAAATATTCATATTTTACACATCGGATCTTACCGAATCGATGAAGATTTTCGATTTGTCATTTTTTGGGGTCCAGAAATTTAGAAGGTGCCGAGCAGATACTCGATAAGGTTTATGATCTCTGTGTAAGTTGTGCAGGAAATGGACCTTATCAAAATTGAACTTGGCATTTTTTAAAATTTTAGTCTGAATAAATCGAATCACGGATTTGTTTTTGTATAAATTTGTATCGCGCAAGCATAGAAAGTTTTGAACGTCCGAATGTTTCTCTCAAAACTCATTCCAGTTTTGGAACGTCAGGATATCTTTATTATATGAACATTAGGGTGACGCTTGATGAGGTAAAAAAAATTTGGACGCTGTCAGCCTCTAAATTGGACCAAATTAGTTGGAAGAAAAAAAATAGGGAAAATAGGGTGAGCTCTTAATTTTGAAGTTGAAGCGTTCCCCACGACACCTCTTCTCTCCTATTTGAGTAACATGGAAAAAATGCATGTTATCAGTCTTATTTTGTTTACTTGAATATTTTATCCCTCGAAAAATATGACAACCAGGTGAAATTATTGATATTACAATTAGTTTCCTGCTAAAATCATATGTTCATTTCGAATCACTCACGAATGTCATTAATGTCTAATGTACTTTGTTAATCACTCAACCAAGAATTATGTCTTACTTAATTTCTGAGCAATCGCTATACACTTCCTGAATTGATATACTTCGACTTTATTGAGTGCAAAGAATGTCGCCATCAACTTTTATTTTCCATCCAAATTTTGTACAGTTCTTTCGACTGAATTGACGTGTTACAACTTACTCAAAAGTATTTCACAGAAGAAAGAAAAATGTCTTCCATGTATTCTCGAATATTGTTACTATTCTTCTTGGTTTCGGCTTTTCTCGGTGAGTTAGTGTTATAAATTGTTATGATTGTAAATGTCTCGTTGATTCCATTTCTAACACCAACGAAATACTTGTTATTCTGTTATTTTGATTTTTAATTCCGTGAAATTGCTTGGATGGAATATTAAGCGAACTAGCGGATATACCCCATCTTCGGTCGAATTAGACATAACCTAGAAAAAAGAACACTAAAAACTTGAACTAGAAATAGTATATTTCTTGACGAGTGCAGAAAAAGCTTCACGAATGTGAAGTTTGCAAAACTCGCCTTCGGCTCGTCTTGCAAACTTCATATTCGTTAAAAAAGTCCTTCTGTATAAGTTAAGGATTATATTATATTATATTTTTTTCAACAACTTGGAAAAAATACAATTGCTGACTTTTTAAGCCGTGAATCCTATCGCATTTCCTCCACAGCGTTGGGAAAAAGCCTTTTCTTCACTCTAACCTCAAAATTGGTACTTGAAGTATATTTTTCGGCCATTGTGGATAAAAGTACTGTGTTGCGCACGCTGGCGATTGTCGATTTTGACGAAATGAAGGGTTGTGGCACGAGCTGAAGGCGAGTGCCGCAACCTTCATATCGTCAAAATCACCAATGCCAGCCTGCACAACAATGTACTATTATTCAACGCCCACGAGAAGCATGTAATTCCGTGGCCCTGCTGAGAGTGGACAAAACAATGGATTACCTGATTGTTGACATATGGCATGCGAGTGATGAACTCGTTCGCCCACGTTCATCTTAACGACCTATAGCTATTTACTCACTCACGCTCGGTCCGGTATTATTTTGATAATTGGGTGGAATGTTGATGGAATAAGTGAACAACGACTCGATATTATTAGTATATTGTGCGACCAGTGGGAGAAATCCCTGAGCGGTAAATTGCTGCACGAGCGTAGCGAATGCAGTAACACGCGAGTGGAATATTCTCTGTCAACTAATAGTCGCATGTAATACTTTATTCAACAACCGCGAGGCATATGTGATTTCGGGGCCTGCTGAGAGGGGAGGAAATGATGGATTACCTGATTAATTGACGCAACAATCGCCCTCAGAGCTTTGCTACGTACTTTAGAGAGTTGAAAACTAATCATCGCTTTCGTCGCTTTCATTTTCATCGGGAATGATTATGACTGTATTCGACACTTTTGTAAACAACAACAAAAACATTGCAGCAATACACAGTTTTGTGACGTCAACAATCAGGTACTGTCGGAACCCTACTTTTGAACACTTCAATCTTGGACCTCTGATTCTTTGCGCTTTTCTCAAGCCTCATCTTCGCTCGATCCCTGAATATTGAAAAGGTTAGGTCAAGAAATTTTTAGGAATTGAGGTAGAATTATCATTGAGTCGCATTGAACTACGACAGCGATTAATGAGCACTCGAGATCTCGAGTTTAGTTTTACGAGTCCACGCTAGGTTTTACGAGCGTTTCTTTAAGTTTCGATTTCTAACCACAAGCCTACAGCTCGATCAAAAATAGGGGTCGGTCTGTCATTCATTATTTCCCCCATTCTCAGCAGGTCCCTGAAATTACATATTCCTCGCGGGCGTTGAATAATAGTATATTGTGCGACTAGTGGGAGAAAGAGGAGATTCCTCGAGCGTGTAGATTGCCTCACGAGCGTAGCGAGTTTGGCAACACGCGAGTGGAATCTCCTCTTTCGAACATTAGTCGCACACAATATTTTATTCAACAACCACGAGATATATGTGATTTCATGGCCCTGCTGAGAGGGGGGGGGGGGAATAATGGGTTACCTGATTTATTTACTCAACAATCACCCTTAGAGCTTTTCTACGTACTTTAGGGTTTAGGGAGTTAAAAACTAATTATCCCTTTCGTTGCTTTGAGTTTCATCGGGATCGATTATGACTGTATTCGAGACTTTTGTAAACAACAACAAAAACATTCCAACAATACACAGCTTTGTCATTTTGAGGTTAGGATTGAGGTATTTTGACGTTTCGATGTATGTCGAGTCGCTCGTCCGCCATCTTGTTCCCACTATCCGTGCGTAAACGGTAGCCTCTCGACACTCGGCTGCGCCTCGTGTCTCGATTCGGCTTCATACATCGGTCTCGATCCCAAAAGCTCGCCTCAGGTCCGTGGTGCAAACAATATTTCTTGCAAAACACGCACTGAATAGAGGCTTTCAGCTCCTGAAATAGCATATTGAAGGGGCACATTTGCGACACGGTGCACCGCAAACCTATAAATGTCAAAACAATATGGACCATATTGTCCCTGTTTTCAGCGGACTTGAGGAACTGGAGTAGGATTTGAGGAACAATTGTAGGACTTGAGGAACGACCATAGGTACAATACCAAATCGCCGGTCGTAAATGGACGTCCTCAATGCGCTATTTCAGGGGCTCGAATGGCTCAAATAAGCAAAAAGTGCCTTCAACGGTAAAAATGTCAAAACGAGAATGGTGGATGTGTGTAAAGGAAGAGAAACAGTCGATATTTACAGCTAACAATTTGGCTACGAAGGTGACATTTGGCGATCTTTTTGACTGGTATATTGTGTTACGTAATTTATAAACGACTTAATCTAATCTTAGCGCGTTTTTTCACTGACTAACAACGCGATATATTTGCGTTACTCCGCATGTACTAAATAATGCGTTTAGATAGTTTCGGTATAAAAAACGAAATGTTCATCACGGAGAAAAAGTACGACACCTAACGGTGGGGCCAATATTTCCGAAACGAGAAACAAGATCAGAAACAACATAATCGCTCCTTCGGCGCTCAATTGCCTACGCCCCGTTTCGAAAATATCGGCCCCACCGTTAAACGTCGCACTTTTACTCCTAGACAAACAAATAGCTATTTTCAGAAGAAGGCACTTCAGTTCCTAGAGCAATGTACAAAACATCAGAAATAGACGAAAAAGAGCAAATCATCGGTGGCAGAAGAGTCATAGACGTGCGATTCTATACCTATCTGGCCCAAGTAGAGTGCTTGAGCAACGACGAAAACTATCGTTGCGGCGGTTCCATTATATCCTTCCGCCATGTTTTGACGGCTGCGCATTGTGTGGTGGATTACTACAACGGTCGCATACGCACTTGCGGAAATGTCAAAGTCACCACGGGTTCCACATTTTGGGGCGCTGGTGAAAGTTTTGGCGTCAGTCGGATACACCACCAAGCCCACTTTCGTATCATGAATGGAATACCTTATGCAGATTTGGCTGTTTTGACTGTAAGAATGGGAAATTTGAAACTCTACGGAGTCAGTGTAGGCTAGTAAAAAAAAATTCACTCAGAGCCAATTAACGGTTAGTACTGTTAATCGGCTTTGAGTTTAACTTCGATTAAAAATAAGGTTAGGATAGGGAAACGAAATAGATGAATGCAGGCAAAAATTAATACTTCTGACTTCTCGTTTTCTTCTACTATTGTCATTTTGTTGAAGCTCGACAGGAATCTGACCACTTTCGAAGGTGTACAAGAAGTCATCAATTTGCCTACTGAACCAGTTCGTGTTGGAGTGGAAGGAAAATTCGCGGGTTGGGGACTGACGGTTGAAAATTTCGAGCAGTACTGCATCGATAATATTGTGATAAATCCCAGGGAAATTCGGAGGAACGTAGATATTTGTGATGATCTGAAAGAGGCTGATCTGCAGATATTGCACAGATCGGAGTGTGTGAAGCAGAAAATTCCCATAGGCAGTGATCAGATATGCGTCCGTGACAAAACGGGGTCATCTACAATTGACAAAGTATTTTCGATATACGTACAGTGATTGATGACTTTTTTTATTTTGAGAATGTTGTTTCTTGTTATGAAAATCGTTATCTTTCGTCGATTGTGGGGTACGTTTGAGATGAATTTCGTTTTTCTACGGCTTTTTAGGGTGATAGTGGTGGACCATTAGTCGTTGACGGCGTCGCAGTTGGAGTCGCTAGTTTCGGAGCGATCAATTTTCAAGCTCACAAGCCTAACGCGTTTACGGATGTGTATTTGCATATGAAGTTCATAACTGACGTCGTGAATCAAGATTTTCGAAGATTCCAAGGTGTTACTATCATTCAGAAGGGTTGAACAATTTTTGATGAGTCATGAGATGAGGGCACGATTGCATGTATTTTTGTAATAAAGGGTCTGCCAAATCTAAAAAACTTGCGAATATATTAAAGTTGCCAGCTGACGAACAATTTTATTTTATTTTGTAATAGTTATACTCAAATTGAAGCTTTCATTTTTATTAAATAACATACGCTCAACCCAAATGCATCGATTTACCAAACACTGCAAAACGTATTCTATTTGCTATTAAATTTAGCTTGGTTTCATGTATTGTCAAAACGATGATACGCTCGATATTTATGAAAATTCTAAAAATTTTGAAATTTGAAGAGTTTCAATAGAAATTATGGAAATCCTTAGAGTTTTGAAAAATTTGAAAATCGTGCGTATTTTAAAACTCCGAAGGTTTTAAATAATTAAGGAGATGACAAAAAATCAGAAGAATTTTTAAATATGTCAAAATTTGCGAACTTTAGAGATTTAGATGTACTAAACATTTCATGAATTCTCACATTTCCAATAGTTTTGAAACCTTTAATGATTTTTTATGTGCTATTCCAATTTTTCGAATTTCGAAAATTTTAGAAATTCTAAAAATTTGAATAATTGCACAAATTTGCATAACTTCAACATTTTGAAAATTTACTGGATTTTTGAATTTCTACCAAAAATTTTCGAACTTCTCGGAAGTTTCCTCGGAAATTTCATTGAATATGAAAATTCTAAAAATTGTCAAACTTTAGAAAATCTTGGAAATTCAGAAATTTTCGGAAATCTTAAGAATTTCGAAAATTTTTATGATTTTTTGAATTTCGAAAATCCTCAGAGTTTTGGGAATTCCAAAAATTATGCAGGTTTTGAGGATTTGTAAAAAAATTCAGAAAATTTTCGAAATGTGTACGTTGAAATTAAGAAAATTCAGAAACTTGGACGTTAAGAGAATTTCAGCAATTCTAAAAACTTAAAGTACTTTTGAATACTTCAATAATTTTCAGTATTCTATTTAAATTTTGAGAATTTGAGAAATTTGAAGAAAGTTAGTGATGGCAAATATTTTCATAACTTCAAAATTTTGGGAATTAACTCTGATTTGTTACTTTCACTCCAAAAATTCCCAAAATGTCGGAAATTTCGTTAGATTTGGAAAATTCCAACAAACTCTCAGTCTTCAGAAAATTTCGAAAATTCAGAGATTTTCGGAGATCCTAAGAATTCCGAAAATTTTGATGCGTTTTTAAATTTCTAAAATCCTCAGAATTTTAAGAATTCCAAGAATCATGCACATTTTGAGCATTGTGGAAATTTATAAAATAAAAAAATTACGAAAATGCATGAAAATATGTAAAGATATGTTAATATATTCAGAAAATTTGAAAATGTGTAACTTCCCGGAAATTACAAAAATTTAGAAAATTCCAAAAATTTCCATGGTTTTAAAATACAGAAAATGTTTCCCTTTCAAAATTTTGACAAGTTTTCAGAAAATTTTAGAATTTGTAAAGTACTCTGAATTTTGAAAATTCCAAAAATTACAGAAATCTAGAGCATTCTCGAAATTTACGGAAATCTAAAAGTTCTCAGAATTTACAAAAATGTATCAACATGTCAAAATTTTGAAAATTTTGATGTTTCGAAAAGTTGAGCAATTCCCAAAATGTGAGCAATTTTGAATGTTTCGTCATAATTCCGGAAATTCCAAGAAATACCAGTTTTTTCGAAATGTTGATACTGTTTAATCAATTGTTCATTAAAATTTTCATGTGTTTCACTCTTTTCTAAACATTTTTCAGTCTTTTTTATTAATTTTCATATGACACATATGAACATTAAAAACATTTTCCCCCTTATCTCTAAACGAGCCCGTGACACCCTCCCCCGACCCCTCCCCTCCTCTTTAGTCGGCTACTTTTTATGACAGACATTTAATCATTCAAATACGTGCAATGAATTTCCGGCAATTCATATTGCTCAACATCGTATAATGAAACCGTTAAATTCAGATACTTTATAATCAGAATTTCGGCACTGCTGTTAATTATTGAAAAAATGACTCATGAATTGAGTAATAACTAAATTGAGTAATACCGGAATATTTAATCAAGAGTTCATCAACACATTTGTAGAACATAATCGAAAATTCAATAACAGTCAATGACATATTAATGAAAAAAGTTAGAATCATTAATGGACCCTGTGAAAGGTCCGGGGAGCAAGCAGGGAGCCATGAGGGAGCAAACTCCCTCCCTCTAGCCTCCCTACTTCCTCCCACTTCCCTCCTTTGATGAAT
>JAPYZK010000543.1:0-72703 GCA_030522785.1 Platygaster equestris
AAAATCTTGACAATTCTTAGATTTTAGGGGATAGCTACACCCTAAAATCCGTCTTTTGCCTTTGGAAAATAATGTTCGCGAATTCAAAGATTTTTTGAATATTTGGTTGGAAATAAAATTCGATTTCCGGCATTTTTATTTGCAATTTGTATATTTTCAAATTTTTAGACAATTTTTGGTAGTCCAGAATTGGAAGATTTTGACTTTGGAGCATCGAATTCAGAATTTCAACGATTCCCAGAATTGAAAAAATTTCGGAAATATATCAGTAAGAACGACAAAGTAAAATCTTGAAATTCAAAATTTGGTATCCCAGAAAAATTGATAATTTTAGAAATTAGACGAATTCGAGAATTTTGTTGGAAGAAAAATTGTTTTGAAATCGACAAAGTTCATGCATTTGAGAGTTGAATAAATAATCGTTTGAAAAAAATTCGATTTCCCAGACTCCAAAAAATTAAGGAATTCTGAAAATTTCGAAATCCGTTCATTCGAATTTCTGAAGTTTGAGCCCTTTGTAGATACAAAAATATTCTTAACCTCAAATTCAGAATTTAAAAGTCTAGGAACTCGAAGACTGAAAATTTTGAATTTCGAAAATGTCGCCCCCCTAAATTTGTCCCCTAAAAATTGTGTAGAATGAAATTTATGGTAAAGTCCCTCAGTAATGTAAAGTACTTACATTAACGAGAAGCAAAGGTCTAATAAGATCAATTCACATTATCGATTGAGTATAATTCATCTCTATAATCCATGTCCAAGTTCTAGAAAACATGACGATAAAGTTTCTTGAAATCTACGTCAGATTCATTAACATCACGAAAATACAAGTAAAAATCTGTTGATTGATTCATCATTAACAGTTACATGCATAACTATATCTATCGACTAATAAGCGAAATTGAACTTCGTCCTACACATTTTTCCAGACAGAGAAGATGCTCGTGCCATTCCCATTTTTCGACATTCTCTAATTGACAGCCATTATTCTTATAATCGCGGAGCACGAAAAAAAGCGCCTTTAAAAGACGTAAATCATATTACTTCTACAGCGTCAGGAAGATTATTCCTTTTAACGAGTTCGTGATTTCAGATTGTTTTTCACGTTCTTCCATTCTAATTCCTGTCAATTACTACGACATCATCATTTCAAGGATTCTGTAAGACTCGACACAAATATTCATCGCCCTTATTTTTTGCTCTATTAATTTTTATGGTTCCAGTTTTTTTCAGTAAATAGTCACTTACTGAACCAGTCGACCGAAAATGAATGGAAAATAACTTAGATTTTTTTTATCAGTAGATTTCGAAGCACTGAACAATAAAGGGAGAAATCACTTAGTGATACAGTAACATATTATGTCCTTACAGTAATAAGATCACCAGTTGTTACCGTGGAGTACCACGATTATTCCCAACACAATCTTTGATTTTCTGAAAGTTCATCTATTCCCTCTACCATCGCAAATAACTCGCAATCACAGCAAGTTGCGAGCAAATAACTCACCCATCGATGCTCCCCGAGCCTTGGAAAACCGAGGCCAACGTAGCCAATTTCGGAGATTTTAAACTGAACATTCGAGCTCCGGGCTCGTTCGCCTTTTTTTACCACTTTCCTCCTCCCACAATGAAATATCATCGCGTTTTGACGTTTTCTATTTAGTCGCGCCGTCCGAGTGGAAAATTGGAAAAGATTATTTGGGACGTTGATTGCGGGGCGGCTTCGAAGACGGGAAAATTCGCCACCGTTCGGAAAATTCCCCGCTCGCAAACAACCAATCTGTATTCAAAGCTGGGAATTTTCGTCGGTTGCCAAAGAAGGAACATTTCCCGGCGTCTTTCGAATTGTTCACGCCGCATAATACGCCCTGTGCCTCGACAGCTTTTCTCATTTCGAGTTTTAAATACAGGCGAGAAGTGCGACGTTGTTTCGAATGTTTGCCGGTGGAAATGCCTATCGAGTTTCTATCTTTGAGCATGAAGTGTGCAAGGGGTTGTTTACGGTTGCGCCGACATAGTGAAGCATGATCGAGAAATTCGGATGGGGTTTTTTTTTCCTTTTGCAGAGAGTTGTTTTGCAATATTGCACTTGGTGCGCGCATCAACAATGGAAGGGAATCTAAGGGTTGAGGGTCTGGGGAGGGGGAAGGGTTGAATTTTATCTCTTTGAAGTTGAATATTTTGAACAGAATCCAACGGTAATTGAATTTGTGCATGATTCTCGGGGTTTTGTGAGAATTTTCGGAGATTTTTGGAGTTGGTTAACGACTTTGTTTGACAGTTCAACATTTTTTATGACTTCTTTGGTTACTTATGAATTTTCGGAGAAGATTAGATACTGATCAGTTTTATTCAGAATCTCCGTGAGTTTTCTGGAGTTTTTTTCTAGCTCGCAGTAATTTATGAAACAATTTCCTCTTTCCGTTTTTGTGGAGGATTTTCATGAATGTTTGAGAAATTTTATGAATTGTCGAAGGTATCCAATAATTTGACATTTCTGGATATGAGCTTTCAAAAATGTTTGGCACGATTTTATTTTCGTAATCTTCCGCGAGTTTGAGAATATTCATGAATTTTTCTAATAATTTCGGCAATTTTTGTGAATTTCGAAAAATCTCTAAAAGTTGTCTTGTAGTTTTCGAAGTATTTTCGAATTTTGAGAAATTTTTATAATACAATTATCTTCGAAATCTTCGATCTTTTTCGAAATAAAAAAGTTATGTTTCAATTCTATTTAAATTCGTAAAAATTGGATAATCTCCAGATTTCCGAAATTCTCAAAACATTGCGAATATTCCTTGATAATCTTCGTCTTACTTCATAAAAATTTGGTAAATTCTCACATTTCTACTGCTCTTTTGACGAATACAAATTGGCAAACACATTTTTCCACACACATTTCATTTTCCCTTGAAACCAGAAAATACATCAGACTTTTCCCACACTGGAACACAACAAAATTGATCGCTCTCCCTAAAAGACAACAAAAAACGCAACAAACCGTGTAAAACTTGGTTTCACACGTTCCCTCGTTTTTAAGCCCCCGTCGTAACCGCTGGATATTTGCATCCACCGCGCGAGACGTCGTCACGCCCGAGTACAGTACGCGAGGGTATTTGTCAGCGCGCCGCCCGCTGAATTTCTCGCTTTGAGATTACCCGTTACGTCGAACCGCGACGACGCCGTCGGAGGATCCCAAAGTCGCGCGGTCTGAAAGGGGCATTAAGTAAATCCTGCTTAACTCTCGCTCCGAGCCGGATCACTTCCGCTCGGCTCGTTAAAATTAATCCACCGAGATGAAAGGATTAGCGCCTTATGCAGCGCGCATAATCAATCATAAACGTTTGCGCGAGCGTGTACCAATCGCGAATTGAACATCCTCGGGCCATTCCATTAGCCGTCGTTTATTGCTTTTCCCATTGTCTCGCGAATCGCGTTTTCCCCGCGCTGCTGAATCATCGCGTGCTGACGCACAGGAAACGCAAGTATTCCAATAATCCGCCTTCGACCTTCTTCGGCTGCGCGGATAATAAAGCGAAAAATTCGTACGGGAAAATTTGAAAATTCCACGGCCCCGCTTTTCCCTCCCCTCTTTTCGCGATCGTAAAAAGCGGTTTGATGGCCCGTCCCGCGACGGGCGCCGACGATGACAGCCCTTCACGCGAATTTTATGCATTTTTAAAGGTCGAAATATCGTAAAAGCCGATTTCGTAATAAAGTGGCTTTGATGGCAACATCGCTCTTTGCCCGCGAAGAAGCCAGCGCTTTTTATGGACGTCGTATAATATCCTCGGGGGGGACGCGTGATCGGGGCTTGACATGGTTATAAACGCTAGGGATTGGAAAATAATTTTCGATAGAAATTAGTCCGCTTGGGAGTTTGATACTTATCATGGTTTCTCGATGATTTGAGGTGATCACGAGTGATTATATTTTTCAGAAATTTGATCGATTATCGAAGAAGCTTCTTCCTGCAAGCTCCTTAAAACATTTCTCTGAAATGAGCGAGTTTTTGATAGTTTTTCTGAGTGAAATCTACTTACCCAGCTGAAAAACCAGTATCCTAGTAACATTAATCGTAACCGAACGGTCATTATCAATCAGTCCGAACCGTCGCCTATTAATCTAATTCTAGAATAAGCGCGTTCGAGCATCCAGCATTACTCGTGGTGAGTCGTGTACGTGGGCGATTTGTTTCGACCGCTCGTTTCCCTTTATTCGGGCGCGAGGGAAACGAGAGCCGATTTGACTTTTTTCTTTCTGCTTCCATTGACCTTCTCGTTGGCAATTGTCAAAACGAGTCAAACTTCCCCTGCGCGCCACTGTAATGTTATGACCTCCCTGAAATTTACGACTTGTACGTTGAGGACAAGCTGTGCTGTTCCTTCGACATCTTCGGTATTTACACTCTGCTCCAAGTTTTACGAGCGAGCGAATGTAGCCCCTGCTGCATTATCGTCATTTGTCCTTGATGAGCTTTCACTCGTCAAGTAGAGCGTGTGCTTAAGAGTGGTAATTTTTAATAGTGAATTTATTACGGATGTAAGGGTGCGGGAGGAAGTGGTTTCGAATGTGTCAGAGCTTACTGAAATGCTGTTCTATAATTGATGGATCATGTATTTTTTATCATATAGAGTTTGAATTTTTTTTTTAATTTTCGATTACTTCGTGAACTACGAGTGTGTAGATTATTCAGTATCCCCCTAATTTTTTAATGTTGAAGAATGTATTATACTTTTTTATAGCTTTTTTGATACTCATATTATAACAATGTTTTAATCATGAACAAATGAATCTGAACAGTTATTTTCACACCTCAATTCATTACCTTCAATGTCTGTCGAATTCCTCAATTTTCTCGAACGCAAAAAGCACACGCCGAAAATTTCATTACTGAAAATAGGTCGAGGAATTCTGTTAGGGAATATCGTTTCTCGATACAGAGAGCCGCATTTAAGCGAGTGTTAATGGCCCAAGTTCATCGAATTGTCGAGATCATCGACGAATGAGAATGAGCATGTAGTTTCAGAGAGTAAACCGAGAACGCCGGAAAAAGGACGAGACAGAGGAGAGGAGAGGCGAAAGGAAGTGCCATCCTCGCAACGTCATTGTTTCGTTAATTAAAGCAACTTCCGTATCTGTTAAGAGCAATTGCAATTAAATGGGCCCTCTGCCCTTAACTTCAGCGCCTCACTTTGGCATCTCCTTTACGACATTTTGACGTTCTTGGGTATTTCTTGTACATGGAGTTTCATTACTTTGAAGTTACACTCCAAAACGTGCTGGAGTCTTCTGTGTATATAACAGTTTATGTGTTCTTCGGCACTTTTTGAGTATTGGTGGTGTAATTGAACGTAATGAGTTATTTCTGGGATCGCTTAGTGTGGTACAGTACTTAGTTTTATCAGGTCTATTTTTTTTGGTAAGTGCCTTGGAAAATGATGATTGGTGGAATGGAAATATCGGCAATAAGGGGATTTCCATCACAACATTTTTGAAGAGAGTGATTTCCCAGCAAAGACAGAGAATCAGAATAGCTAACGGTTCCGTTACGGTTCCGGTTCCCAGAAAACAAAAATTAACCATTTCGGTTCCAGTTCCGGTTCCAAAAAAACAAATGAAAACAAAATCAGTTCCGGTTCCAGTTCCGGTTCTCAGAAAATAGAAATAACTGTTCTCGTTTCAATTTCGGTTCCAGTTTGCTGCGTTGAACAAGTTTTTATTGTCCGGAGTATAATCTGAGTTTTGCGACACAAGTGTTTTGTCCAAATTGAATTAATTCAAATATCTGGAAATTGAAAAATTCCTTTTTCTGGAGATATCATTTTGAGAGTTTGAAGTATGAGGGATGAACTTGAACAACTTCCACTTGAAGCTTCAAACTTCGAGCTTGAACTTCAAACCGCAACTTGAAGCTTCAAAAATAAGTTCAAGTTCAAAAATTACAACATAATAATTCGAGAATGCAAAAACGCAGAAATTTAGGGAGCGAAAATTGATTTAAGAAGAAACATAGAAATATTGATCTAACATCTCATCGATCTACAACGCTTATTTTCTTCATTCATTTCAAGCTTCAAAACCTAAAAAATCCTAAATCAGATCTCCCCTTCGTAACTAATTTCATCAAATCCCCCTCAAGTCAACAACTCAACTTTCTAAACACTCCTCACTCCTCAAATAACGCACCGCAAAAAATCCGGTAACGTTGATGAACGGCATCCAACTCCGCTTGAATAATCACCTCACTCGCTCTAATACGTACGGAAGGACCTTCCCTCCGCGGCGACGCCCTTGATAATATCAGTACGGCAAGTATACACACAGCATTATATATACGCACCTCCCGAGCCGGCAAAAGTCGTTATCGCTTAAAAGTACGGAGAACGGTACACGCTGGAAAGTAGATACTTTGTATACGAGACGCCAGGCGTTTGTTACCTTCAGCTTTATAGCCCTAGGCTAATCAGATCGTATAAGCCACGCTATATATACGGGATGTCACGCAACAATAGTCCGATTCCGAGATTCATTTCGACGGATGACTGTAATGAAAGCGCGCCCGGCCTTTGTTCGCGCCGGCAATTTGATTCGAAGAACCGGCATCCAGTCGGTGATGATGCTCCTCGCGCGAAATAAAAGCACTTTCACGGTCCTGAAGATAACGTGTAATTATTCCGTAAATTTCAAGTCTAAGCGGATGTTATTCCATTGCATTGCATTAAGTGTCTTTGCAAGGGATATTTTTTTGTTTCTGGATTTTATGGTTTCGTTCTTGATGTCTCGAGCTAGAAAACGATCCAGTGGAAAAATGGCTGAATCAGATTCGATGTAGATTTGATTAAGAATATTTTTTTAATCTTATCCTGGGCCGGGAAAAATCACCTCCTCTCTCTCTTCGAACTGAAACCCGGACATCCCGCGTCGGTGCTGCCAGGACGAATAAAACGCCCTGAAATTATACATATGAATGCACGTGGCGTCGGCTGAAGGCAGACACGAGTTTGAAGTGCACGCGAGCACGTCAGGCTCAACTTGAAATTGAGTTGTCATCCACTCGGCGAAGTTATAGTGCCTTTATAATGCACCGGAGACTTTAATACGAAAACTATTAAGGCCGAGGCTGGGGAACTTGTCTGCCTGCAGGATCAGTGAGCACCAAAAGATGGGAATGAAGAATACAATCGGATGCGCAAGAAACGAGATGATGCGCGTAGCGCTCGTTGAATATGTAAAAAGCCAAATCGAGCTTTGAATGGCCAAAATATCCACGCAAAAAAGTTTCTCTCTCGGCTTGTTTTCCGACTTTGGTGGATTAAAGCCAGAGATTTGAGGTTAATGGCTGGGCGAGGAACGTGGGAGATGTGTGACGCGGAACGTTTAGTGCAAGGTCATTAGTCCTAAACAGTTCTGGATCAGGAATTTCCGTACGTCCGTAGATTTTACACTTTGAAGTGTTTAGTACAAACATTTTACAGTATTCAAAATTATTCTTCTGAGTTGCGAGTATTTCAGACTGGAAAACGATTTTTGAATGATAATTCAAGAATTTAGATAATTCCTAAGCTCGAATAAACTTTATTTATTTCTTAGCTTAGAACCTCCTTTTTCTTATTTTCTTGTCAGTCTTGGCTACGCCTAACACAAAGTTGACGAACATTATCAATTTGAATGTTCGTCATGTTTTGATACGACATACATCCATAATAATATATTATGCAAATGTATCGAGTGCTAATATTGTTTCTCTGGAAGCAATCATTCTCAATGTTGGTATTACAATTTGTGTTACAGAGGGTCGTGTAATAGAGCTCCACTCACCGGACGGAGTGCATGAATGTCGTTTAAGAGCGGCTGATAGTGTCGATGCGAACGTTTGGTTCAACGCCTTGCACTCAGCCCTTGCGCTACTTACACTCAAAGCTTTGAGACTAGCTTCAGCCCTTCCGGACCCTTCGCAACTCCAGCACATTGGCTGGCTCGCCAGAAGGCATTGCATGCAGGTAATAATTCAGACAAATTCAGACAATCCATCAATTCATTTTTTAGTTCGCAAATTTTTTTAAATATTTTTTCGGACAAGTCGAAACTTTTTTCGAGCGCACAGCCTTTCTTGGGGTCGCCGTGGTTAGAGCTGATTACAAAACACTCGAAACACTCAAAATTATCAGATCCAGACAGAAACATCGTCCATGCAAATAAAAATTTCTCGCTCCCGATTCGGGAACACCGAAGTTGAATCCAGAGCACGAGATTAATGATTGCATCAACGAGTTTCGCAATTGAATCAGCAGCCATCCGTGGCGGGGTATTTGCAGAATATAAAGATGCCGAACGCGAAGCTTGATTTTAGAAAAGTTGCCGAGGGAAAAGTTTTTCCGGCCATTGAAAACTTGGCCGCCCGGCCCGCTAATACGAACGCTAACTAGACTAACGACATAACGGTCCGGGGGAAATTCAAGCACTCGCGGCCAGGCGCTTTAAATTCAAACGAAAACATTCGATAACAAAATTTCGAGAAGAATGAACGGAAATAAAAAATACCGTCCGTGCATTTCCATAACAAAGTGCGCCTCGGCCGGCTATTTCCATACCAATTCCGCGTTTTCCTGCCTCTAAACGCGACTCGGCGAAAACACTTTTTTACCCTGCAACGTAAACCGCGGGGCCGGTCGTAAAAAACGTCTGCGTCACGCAGAAAATCGGCTCATTGAAATTCCTGCCTCACGTTAAATCCGCGTATCTATCTGGATAAAATCGTAATGAATTGCGAATCGCTGATCGTGGCCGGAACCGAATCTCTCGCGGGAATATTTTATCGCTCCGAACGGGAAATTTGAGAAGGGAGTAGCTTAATGAGAGTCTCTATTAATCTCGTATTGGAGGTTGGGCAAATATATCGGGTCACGTACTGAAATTTTACTCGTTATGGCTGGAGATTATTTTCTCGGGGGTAATTAGTTGTTGAGTTTAGATGAGTAAAATTTAGAGGTTCGACGAGGGAAATGGATACTCGAGTAAATTAGGAAAATTCAGGAGGAGAGGGAGAATTTCGTATTGGTTTGTTGAACTCGATTTGATTAGATATTGTGATCCATATTTACAGATTTTGATTCCAAAAAATGTGCAGATTTTAAGAGGGGTTTGGAAAATTTTCTAAATTCGTACTATTTTTCATTTTTTTCAAACTTCGTAAAAAAATTTGGAATTCGAAGAAAATTGAGAAATCGAAGAAGTTTGATCATAATTTTTGAAATTTCGGCTTTAAAAAAAAAAATATATATTTAGATATTAGCGAAAATTTCGGATTTCCGAAGTTTTTGAAAAAACGTACAAATTTGTGTCAAGTTGATTTTACACAAGCCATCCCTTGATAATCGAGTAAATCAGGAAAATGAAAAACGAGAGGGAAAATTACATATTAGTTTGTTGAACTTGATTGGATTAGTTATTTTGATGTGTAGAGATTTTAGAGATCTTAATTTCAAAAAATATGCAGATTCTTACGAGAATTAAGAAAATTTTCTTAATACATGCAATTTTTTATTTTTCTTAAACTTCGTAAAAAAATTTGAAATTGAGGAATTAAAGAAATTTGATCATTATTTTTGAAATGTTGGCTCTTTGAAAAAACATATTCAGATATTCGCATAAATTTCAGCATCATATTAATTTTCCAAAAAATCTCAGATTTCCCAAGTTTCGTACAAAATTTACGAGTTACTGTCAACTCAATTTTACCCAATTCATCCTTCATTTACTAAGAATAAGCACCAGCAGAGAAAATCAAATACCCCTCTGTTTACACGAGGATTGTCATGATTGCGATCCCGTAATCTCGAGGGCAGTTACTTTCCCTCGCAAACGGTGCCGGACGAAATTGAGAAGTGGTGTCACCAGAAAATTACGCCAAGAGCCAACGCTGTCGAAGAGTACGAGAAAGAGAGACACGCGAAGAGCAAAGAAGACTCGAAATTTTCGAGCTGCTTTGCTTCGCGAGTCCATGTCAACATAATGCTCCGCGGCGCTGGAGGCACGTTTTGAGTTTGCATTTGAACATTTTCGTCAGCGGCGAATCAGCGAATGGCAGACGAAACTCCTGGCGAATAAATATAACCGGGGGTCGTAAGTCGAGAATTTCAAGTCACCGGCTAGATTGTATTATTCGCGTTAACTTTCCGGCACGCCTACTTAACTGTAATAGATTTTAATGAGATTCGCGACTTTTGAGTCAAACACGCCGAGATAAATAAAATTATCCGCAGAATTTGCAAGCTTCCGTTATCTACAAAATATACCGAGAGCGTTCCGTGCATTTTTTAGAACTTATCATCTTTGTTGCTTCATGAATACTGAAATTTTTTAGAATTTTGGATTCAAAGTATTCCACATGATAATATTATTTTTCTGTAATTTCTGGGAGAATAATGAATGGATAAAGAATTATACATTTTTAAATATTAGCAAGGGTTTGAAAGTTCAAAAATTTCCCGAAAACACTAAAAAATAAAATCATCCAGCATCGACCAACGTTCCAATCGAAGATCGAAAAAAAATCAACCCCCGACACAATAACCACTCTCCCCGTCAGAAACAACAACCGCGCTCGAACTGACGCCCATCAATATTTTTAATTAATTCCACGACAAGCGACGTTATTAATCAAGGAAGATTGATCGGCGCGCGGCGATTGATTCACTGACGAATCGACGTTTCCGCGATTGAACAGCGGCGACATCGTTAAAACTCATGAATTTTCTCGTCCCGGAAAAACGGGGGTAATTGCGTGATCAACTCGCGCTGAATGAGCGGACGTGATTGATATTTGGGCGGAATTAATATAACTGGGGAATATCGCGCGGTGCGGGCGTCGCGAGGCCACATTGTGCCCGGAGAGATGAGACGGGGCGAGGGAAACGAAGCTGCAGGCACATAATTGATTGGCATTAGCCGGCACCTGATTGCCAACGCTGCCCTCGGCTGCCAGATATCCTCGGAACTGCTCCTGCGGCTCGTGTTTAAATACCCTGGCGATATCCACCCCGGCCCCTATGCTCTTCCTCAGTATTGCCACCCGAATCTCCTTGTCATGATTCCCTAATTCTGGCTTACGCGACGTGTCATACGGGTCATATCGTGACATGGATTTTGATAAGGTTTGCTGTCTTTCATAGGTCGTTAAGAAATGAATGGTGGGTGTTGAATGTTGGATCGTGATTTTGGAGGGACGTGAGCGGTGGTGTGGCCATGAAAATAGATAATGACGTGAATTTCGTACGTGCTCATACAAAATTGACATATTAGAAACTTCGGAATATTGAGTGTTCCTAGTCTTGATAACTTTCGAAACGTAGCATTTTGGAAAGTTAGACATTTCTAGACTCTGGAACCTTGGAATACGTAAAATCTTCGAAAATCGCGAAATTTACACAACTTGAAAAACTTCTAAAATCAATAATTTGTCATCTTTGAAATTCTAGAAAACTTTGAAGTTCTTGAACATTCTTAGAAACTTCGAAATTCCAGTATTTTTGAGACTTCTCAAGTTCGCAAAACTTTTAAAACTTCGGAAATTTATAATTCCCCGAAACTCAAGAATTTCATAGAATTCCAAAATTTTCGAAGCTTTAAAAGCTCCAGAACTTTGAAAATTTCGAAAGTTTACAACTTCGAAACTTCAAAGTCCTAAAACGTCAGAAATTTTGAAATTTCTTGACTTCAAAACTTCAAAATATTCGAAAATTTAAAAACTTGTGAAATTTCCAGAACTTCAAAAATAACACAACTAAATAATTTTTTATTTTTAAAATTCCTGAAAACTTCCAAGTTCTCGGAAATTCTCAAAAGCTTCGAAATTCTTACATTTTGGATACTTCAAAAATGTCCGAAACTTCAATAACTTCAGGACTTCATAATTATTCGAAGCTTCGAAATTCAAAAGTTCAAAAGTTCCAAAACTTAGAAACTTTAAAATCCTGAAATTTCAAAAATTTCGAGATTTCTAGGCTTCAAAACTTGCAAAATTTCCAGAACTTTAAAAATGTCAAAGTCAGTAATTTCTCATCCTTATAATTCTTACAAACTTCGAAGTTCTTGGAAATTCTCAAAAACTTTGAAATTCCAACATTTCCAGAACCTATAAAATTCTGATTCCACAACTTCAGAATTCGAGAATCCCAGAAATTCCCAAATTTTCAAAGCTTTAAAAGTTCTAAAACTTTGAACATTCCAAAACTTCACAACCTCGAAACTTCGTCGTCCTGAAAGTTCAAAAATTTCGGAAATTCTAGGCTTAAAAACTTCAGTCTTCGAACACTTCAAAACTTGCGAAATTTCCAGAACTGTAAAAATGTCGAAACTTGATAATTTTTAATTTTGTCGATTGTAAAATTGCAGAGTTCTTGACCATTCCCAAAAAGTTCAAAATTCCAACATTCCAAAAACTTCTAAAATTTCTGAAACTTCAGAACTCCATAATTCTTCGCAACCTGAAAATTCCAAAGCTTCATAGGTTCTAAAAAGAAAAACTTCAAAATTATAAAATTTCAAAAATTCCATTATTCCCAGACTGTATAACTTCAAAAATGGCTACATTTCCAGACCTTCAAAACTATTAAAACTCAATTATTTACTACCTTAAAAATTCCAATTTATTATCAACAAAAACTGGCTGATCCTAAAACTTACACATTCATTCCCCATTTCTCTCTCCCTACCTCCCCGCAAACTCACTCATAACTAAACCATCGATCCCTTGAATAAATAGATTGCGTTAGAAACAGCACAGCCCCCAAGAGCATACCTAATCGGAAGCGCAAGGAAAGCCCCGGACACTCGCGTCGCTTCCAGGCCAAAGTGCTCGGTATTGTCTTCCGCCCGATGAATGAATTCTCCGGGTGCGAACTGGACATCTCGAATGCTGGCTTACGTTCCCCGGCATTTGGAGCCCATTCCCTTAATTCCATCCTCTCGCGCACTTCTGCCCATTAACCGAGCATCGAGGAGTCGACCGGCGTGCCATCGATACCCTAAACACACAACCCGAGTCGCGCGCAAATAGATGTAAATACACCGACCTTCGCGATCGTTTCGGCGCTGTTTGCTTAGCATTGCCGATGCACTATCCACTCGGAAGATCCGCTCATCGATTCGCGTTAGTTCCCGGGCGACGCGCCGGGTCAGTTCCCATTTCCGGAAACTCCACGTACCGTCCTCATTAACAGTGCAAATATCAAAACAAAGAAGCTTTTTCCCTCCTTACTCCCACGGTTACTCACTTTTATCAGTGCCTCGGCACTCGGTAAATTTGCACGGAAGAAAATGAATTTGCCGAGCTAACGAGACGTCATTTGCTTTCACCCGAACACGGTCTCACGTGTTTCAACGTATGATTGCAAAAAGTGGAAATGCGAGGGCAAAGAGGATTTGCAAGGGTCAGGAGTGGACCAAGGAGAAAACGATGGGATTTAATTAGATATGGTTAGGGCCTCCCTAGGTTTCCTGAGCCTGGGGCGAAGTTTTTGGAGGGGACCCATCAAGAAAATGTTTTGGTTAATTAGAATTCGAATTTGGGAGGTTTGGAAATATAAGAAGTCTAAACAATATCAAAATATAGTGGATTCAGCATTTTAAATATCGGGGATTATTGAGTTTTTACGTTTTTGGAGGTCTGGAAATTTCGAAATTTTCGAAATTTTAAAGTTTGAGAATGTCGGAATTTCTGAATTCTAGAATTTTGAAGTGAATATTTTCAAAATTTGTAAAGCTTTGGAATTTTTGGTTTTCGAATAATTATGAAGTTCTGAAGTTTCGGAGATTTTAGAAGTTTTTAAGATGTTGGAATTTTGAAGTTTTTGAGAACGTCCAAGAACTTTGGAATTTTGGAATTGACAAGATTGAAAATTATCAAGTTTCGACATTTTTCCAGTTCTGAAAATTTCGCAAGTTTTGAAGTGTTTAAATATTTTGGAGTTTCAAAGTCTAGAATTTCTGAAGTTTTTGAACTTTCAAGATGATGAAGTTTCGAAGTTGTGAAGTTTTGAAACATTCAACTTTTTGGAACTTTTCAAACTCTGAAATTTGTTGAATTTCTGGAATTTTAGCATTCTGAAGTTGTAGAATCGGATATTTTAGAGGTCCTGAAAATGTTGAAATTCTAGAGTTTTTGAGAATTCCCGAAAATTCTGAAGTTGGTAAGAATTATAAGGACTGGAATTATTGAGTTTTGACAATTTGAAAGTTCGGGAAATTTCGCAAATTCTGAAGCCTAGAAATTTCGGAATTTTTTGAATTTCAGGACTTTGAAAAGTCTAAATTTTGGAACTTTTGACGTTTTCGGAATTCAGAATTGTTGAAGAAGTATGAAGTTTTGAAGTTTTGGAAGTTCCAGAAATTTTACAAGTTTTCAGAATTTCATAGTTTTCAAGTTTTCGAGAATTTTCGAAAACTTGGAAGTTCTTAAGAATATTTCGAAAAATTATTGAGTTTTGATATTTTTCAAGTTCTGGGAAGTTTGCAAGTTTTCAAATACTGCCAATTTTCTGACAATAAATTCCGAAATTATTGACAATTCAAGATTTTGAAGTTTCGAAGGTGTAAACTTTGAAAATTTTTAAGTTTTGGAACTTTCAAAGCTTTGAAAGTTTCAGAATTTTAGGTAATTTTAAAATTTCGAGAAATCGAAAAGTTATGAAATTACAAAAATTTCAGAAACTTTAGAAGTTCCAAAAATGTTGGAATTTCGGAGTTTTCGAGAACGTCCAAGAACTTTGAAGTTTTCAAGAATTTCAAAGATGACAAATTATTGAGTTTCAAAATTTTTTAACTTCAGGAAATTTCGCGATTTATGAAATTTTTACGTATTTCAAAGTTTGGGAGTTGTAAATTTTTTCAATCTCAAAAGTATCAGAACTTTTCGACATACTGTAATTTCGAAAAATTACGAAGTCATCGAAATTCGGAATACATTCCCCATATTCGTGGCGTATTCCCGACGAATCATCAAGTACTTGCCCAAATTCAGACAATCCGGCAACTTATTTTTGCAAATCGTCCATTTTTTTACATATTTTTTCGGACAGGTCAGAAATTTTTTCGAGCTCGGGCGACCACCTAGTTTACTCCTGTCTTGAGACGTCCCTGAATCTGATGTAAATAATCACGGCAAATCTGGAAATAAAAACGCCTGACAAGGCGTTATTTGTTCTCCCTAATAAAACCCTGTACACTGTGCTCTGTCAAAACGAAAAACCCTATTCCCATAAGAAATGTCAACAGTCACCCGTTGGCCTCCGATTTACGCGGACGCGTTCAATCTTGGTAACTGGAACGGCAAATAAAGGCCGAAAAATGTGACCCCCCGGTACGATGCAAAACCGCCACTGACTAATGAAGTGAAAATGGCCGAAGGGGGTTGGCCGACAACGAACGAGTTCGCGGAACACTTCTCCATTCAATTTCACACGCGATGGAACAGACTGGGCTGACTGATAGTGCATGATTAATGGACACCTGGTATCTGCAGCGCGGCCTATGTACAGCGCTACGGCCGATATTTGATCCCGGTGCATTCAATTACAATAATGGCGGCTGCGGGTGCGAGCCGCGAAGCGGGAAACGGGAGAGCGAGGGACCCTGAACGCGCTCGACCGTTCCCAAGTTTTGGGATTGGGTCCTGACCGCGATTCTTGTTTCTTTTATGGGTTGTAGAGCAATCCAGGAATGGTTGGGAAAACCTAATGGAAATTGATGATTCGGGTATTGAGGTGGTGATTGGGAGTACTGGTTGGATCTGAATCAGTGGAAATTCAGTGGGAATGGGGATGAAAATGGTCGAACATGATTTTCGGACGATTTTTGTCTTTCGGATATTTATGGGAGGTTTATAAGGGCATGGATAAGGGGGAGAGGGATTGGTTAAAATTTTTTTGTTTTCTTCGAAGTTTGGATTTCTTATCTGAACTCTAGAGTATTATTATTATTTTTAAATTTTTGGGACTTTCTACAAGATATTTTCGAGTTTGAAAAATTTGAACAGGGTGAACGATTTTGAAATTTGTGAATTACTCGAAAAATATTTGAAAACAGGAAATTTTTTGACATATACTGTCATGACTTTCGAAACTTGAGGATTTCATAATTTTCCGTGCAGAACATTGAAAATTTTCACATTTCTTGAAAATGTTACAAAGTTTCGAAACTAAAAATTTTTAATTAATTAAAATGCTTCAAGATGCTTCAAAACTTCAGAGTTTTTGCAAATTTTCATTAGAATTCGGAAATTTTAACTTTTGTGAAGATTGAAATTATTCGCAATATTCAAAATTTCCACAACTTTAAAAATTTTTAAATTTCACAATTTAAAAACTTCACTACTTGTCGAAATTCTCCAAAAATTGATAATTCGTCGAATTTCGAAAATAAAAATTTTTTAAGTTCGAAATTTTCCGAACTACAAAATTTCAAAACTTAAAATTTTTTAAATTTCACAACTTTAGAACTTCACTATTTGTGAAAAGTCCCGAAAACTTTAGCATCCTTCGAATTTCGAAAATGAGTAATTTCAAACTCTAACATTCTCCAAAAGTCGAAAATTCCAGAACTTAAAATTTCCGAAACTTCCGAAACATAATTCTACAAAACTTAAAAATTGCAGTAATTACAACATTTTCAAAGCTTCAAAACTTTCAAAATTTCGAAAATTCCAAAACTACACGACTTCTAAACTTCTAAATTACACAATTTCCAAATTCCGAATTCCTCAGAACTCTAAATCTTGCCATATTGTCAATTTCTGAACCCTTCAGCACTCCCTAAGTCTACAAAACAACCAAATTTCGTTATGTACGAAAATGTGTAAAAATTCCGAACAGAAAAGAAATGATCCAAATCTTGGCTACACCCTTGGAAATTGATTGATACTTGATTAATCCCATTCTGAAACTAGAAGTTGTCGGAAATTTCCAAAATGTAAAAGTTTCTAGAAGAAGTTTTCACGAATTCAGAATCTCGTATGTATGTATAATTGTTGAGTTCAATTGCTCTAAAATTTCCTGCTTGAATATTTCACATTCACGAAGTAAGCCCTTGAAATATTGTTCCTCGGACGTGATTTTTCGACAGAAAGAATCCCTATAACAGTCAGGTGTCATGTCGTGGAAGGTTTGGATACGTGTTTCTCTCACGTGTCGGCGGGGCTTTGCAGGCTTCATTAGCCCCAGCGTTTTGGTGTTTTCAGCCCGTCATTGACTGATGCGCACGCGATCATTCGTGGTAATCAGTTCGCACTCGGGCCCGACTTTCGCGGGCTAAACTTTTCCCTAATTGTCTGTGCGTACTTCACGCTTGTCAGAAGCAATTTCACGTGCTGCTTACATACAGCCAGATTCGCCCCCTCAGCAATAATTTCTCGATCTGTCAAGAACGTCTCATGAAAACATCTACTGTCTCATGGAAATCTAACAAATAAGCACTCCAATATCAAAACCAAAAACATTCATAAAATGTAAATAAAATACTTCCTCCACGAATGCATGCATCGACAAAAATAATTGAAACTACATGGAGCGTTCCCATTCCATTGATGTGATCTCATATAAATTTATAGTTATAAAATAAAATTATCGCGTGTTCTACAGTGAATACAATGTAAAATGGGAAACATTTGTGACTTTTTTGTTGCAGAACGGTCGCGCAAGCAGCGAAAGTAGCGAGGACGGTGCCGGAAGTAGCGCCAGCACGTCTCGAGGTCCCGGAAGCGGGTACGGAGGCAGCGGATGCGCGGGCGGATGGCGTAGCGTCTTTGGAGCCGTGTCCGGCCGCGAGCTCAGATTATATGAATGCGCACCTTGGAGTCCTGAAGCTTGGGCATCGCCTAGCATAGCTTGCCCTCTCATTGCCACGAGGTGAGTCACGAGATTCAATTGAAATATTTCTCTTGGTACACAATTTTCTCGATACTCCGACCACGAAACTTCTTGTCTGTTAGGTCCAACATAATTTTGCGTGGGTCGTTGAACTAGGGTGAAAATTTTTAACTGGACCAAATTGTTGGGCAGTGATAAAATGTGGGCAACGCGCGTTCCCTTCCCCCTAGATAGAGCGCCACTACCCCCTAAGATTCGTATTTTTACCCTGGAAAGTATTTTTTAACCAATTAAAGAATTTTTTGAATATTTTGTCATGAAAATAAAATTCAGATTATGGAATTTTCAGTTGCAATTTGGGAGTTTTTTAATTTTTAGACAATTTTGGGAGTCTAGAATTTGAATATTTGAAGTTGAGAATCTTGAATTTGGAGTTTGGGTGTCTCTCGAAATTGGAGAAAATTTGAAAATCTAGCAGTTTTAAATTTTGATTCGAAGTTCGAAATACTAGAGAATGTAAAAACTTTTTATAGTTGGGAATTCAGGAATTTTGAACATGAAAAATTGAAACATTTGAAATGTGGTATCCTAGACCAAATTAACATTATGAGAAATTTCACGAATTTGAGAATTTTTATAACTTTATATTGAAATTTGAGAAATTGCGTGAATTGGAAATTTGAAGTTCGATATTCATAACTTGAAAGTCTCGGAATTCGAAATTTTGTATAGTGCGAAATTTGATATGAAGATTCTGATGTGGAAATTTCTCAATTTCATTGTATCCAATATCAGAAATTTCCCAAATCTACGAATTTTCAGTTCGAACAAATCGAAAAATTCTCATCAAAACTTTCGAATATTCTGCATTACAAATTCAAAACTCCGAAATTCTCAAAATTTCAATCCGAATTTTATTAATTAGACAGCTCGAAATTAAAAATCAAATGTTAAACATTTCTGAAATATTCTACGTTTTCGAAATAGAGAAAGATTGGGTAGTCACGACTTGAATTGCCACTCAAAAATCGATATTCCGAATTCCGAAAAGTTTACAAAATTCAAAAATTATAATTTCCGAATTTCGGTAATCTGCAAATAAAACACTCTCAACTTAAAATTTATCATTCATAATTTCAGAAACTGAAAGACTAAACATTCGAAATTCAGTATTTTTATTCGCCCTCAATTTGCCCGCTAAAAATTGCGTACCCCTGAAAGTCTGAAAACCCCCTCAATTCAAGGAAAACACCTCAATTAAAACCCAATTTCAGCCTCACAAGGTCATTCTAGTATTGCTAGGGCAAGTTTCCTCTCGTAATAAAAAGATCAGTTCCCATATCCATCAACCCCAACCACAAATCAACCCCAAAACCCCCTGGCAACCAGAACTTGATGATCGCGCTCATTCAATCCCCCAATCCAGCACGAAGTCCGAAATATGTATTAGCAAGGATTGCGCCCCCGTGGCCACCATTGTGACCGGAAGATTAGTAGGGAGACACACCGCGCGACCGCCAGATTACCGCAGTTAGCGGTGTTCGCCAGACCATCGCCATTTTAATTAGGAGTCTGTAACACAGCCGCTCGCCGCGTTTCCGCGTCAACGATTCCTTCATTCGGGGTCACGATTTCAGCCCCGCTTCATTTTGCACGCCCATGCGCGCCTCGCTTTGATTAATTTCGCGACAATTCTCAAGTCCACAAAAAGCTGAAAATTCAGGCGCCGGGATCAGATAGGTCACGTACAAGCTCTCGATTACGCTCGATGCTTATCCGTGCAAGGGTTAGTGGACTAAGTGATTAATCACCGGCTCTTAATTAACGAGGAATCAGTTTACTCGGCCGCATCCGCTTTTTCTCAAGTCCGCTCCATCAACCTTCCACTTTTTTCTCCTCTTCTTTCGTTTTACGCTTGATACGAACTATGAGGGGTCTTTTTTTGGAGTTGTTAGGTGCAATTAGACATGAGCAACTTTCCCGGAGTTTTATTGAAGATGGATGGAAGTTTTTCAGAGTTAACTTCAAGAAAGTCGGATTTGATGTAGATGAGAGCTATCTTTGACTGCTTCTGTGGAGCGAGGGATCCGGGTCTTTGGGAGAACGGGTTTTGTGAGGGGTGTTTTTTGTGTTGGGTGTGTGGGTTTTTTGGGGGTTTTTTTTTTTTTTTTTTTTTTTTTTTTTGTTGATTGAATTCGTGTTTTGTGAATAACGACGTTAATTGGTTTAAGGTATTTATTTATAATTTACGAGGAAAGATACAAAATATTTGCGATGGATAGTAAATGTTGATAATGTGTATTTATTTTTCTCTATATTAATGAGAACAACTTCGATAGCCCCCCCCCCCCCCTCCCCACCCCCCCCCCCCCCCCCCCCCCCCCCCCCCTCCCCCCCCCCCCCCCCCCCCCCCCCGCCCCCCGTGTCAGCAATTTTTACTTTGTTTTTCCTGGAAACCCCGTGAAATCCCATAAATTACCATTAAATCCTACGATTTCTCTATCGTTGATGGAAATTCAACTATTATAAATATTTTATGATCTCTCTATATAAATGAAAAAACTCGATCGCCTTCCCTCTCCTCCCTTCTCGCCATGTCAGTAACTTTTACCTCGTTTCCCCTAGAAACCCCATGAATCCCATTAATTACCATTGAATCCGATCAGTTCTCTTGATATCTCATAAATTACCATTGAATCATATTTATTCCCTTCAAGTTCCAAAAATTAATTTAAAGTTCATAGAAATTCCTTTAAACCTTTCAAATAACCATCAAATATCATATATTCCCTTTACATCCAATGAATTACCATTAAATCGCGTAAAGTCCCTTCGGGTCCCTAGAAATCTCTTCAAATACCATTAATAACCATTCCATCCCTTAAGTTTTCTATAACTCGATTTGTTTGATTGAAAAAACATTTTCGATTGCCCTGATTATGAAATGCGTTTATATAACATTAAACGTTTCAAAATTATTTTTCACGTATTTTACTTAACAGCGTTTTCCAATTATTTGTTACACCGGAGTAACTTAATTTCTTAAAAATTATTGCCTCGTGAATTTTTATATTTTTGCTACTCTCTCAAGTCCGAGTAGGATAAAATCCATTTTTCAGTAGTAATAACAGTATTTAGTCCCACGCATCCAAAATATCGAGTACGCGGTGAAAAATAGTTACCAAATTCAATAACTGTTGTCTCATAATAAACAATCGATCAGGAAAATATGTAATATCACCTAATCTATTGTCTTAACTACTAGACATTCGTAAAAAAATAAAATATTCGGAAAAATGAAATTTTTTCACTTCTCAAGTCCGAGTAGTATAAAATCTATTTTTCAGTAGTAATAACAGTATTAAGTTCGACGCATCCAAAACATCGATCACGCAGTAAGAAATGATTGTAAAATAAATCATTACCGTCTAGCAATCAACAATCGAAAGAATATATTCTCTAATCTATTGTCTCATTCGCTGGACATTCGTAAAAAAATGTTCCTGCTCGTTAATGCATCGGTAAAATACTCATTATAAATATTATGTTCTCCGTTTATATTGAAAAGTGAAAATATCCATTCAAGTATTTTTTATTCAAGAAAATATTTTCGATTTTCCTGCTGATAAAGCTTCCAGAGAACCACTTGAAACCGTCTTTCGGAAAACCTTCTCCAAAAAATCCATTTTCTTTCGTAGCTGAAGTCAGCACGGAATTCGCATTGATAATGTTATCGCGGCATCGCGAGTTTGATGAAGAATCCGTGCAGGGCAGCGGATAATGCATTGGAAACATGGAAATGCGCCGAGATATCAAACGCGGCATTGAACGTGTATTTTAACGCACTCCCTGCGGAAGCGACCCCGCAGTTACAATTGGCTGGTTATGTTACGGTGTAGTTGGACAAAGTTACATTGGAGGTGAATGAAACACGGACCTTATCTACCGGCACTTTGCTCCGTATCCATCTGTTTCCATCCCTTCCTACCGCCTTTCATTTACCCCCTATATTCTGAGCAGGTCTTGCCTGGCCCTGCTGCACTCTAATGCATAACCGCAAACGCTGGATTTCATGGCAATGAGATGAGGAAAATTGAGGAAAATCCGGGAAAGTTTTCTTGTAACTTTGCGGGTATTTTTGTTAGACAGGGTGTCATAAAGTCGCAGTCATTGTGGAAAACGATGGATTTCCCATTGACTTTTGAGACGATTTTCCTTTTGCTATTTTACCGTAAAATTATGTATCGGAGTTATTATCAATTTTTTTTTAAGATTGAATGATGCAAATTTTTGGAATTGACATCAGTTTTCCTATTTTGTGAGATATTATGAATTTTTTTAATGTATGATTAGCGAATTTTTGTTTTAATTGGCAAATTTTATGACATTTTTGAATTTATGCGATAGTGTGAAATTTTCAAACTGTCAAAAAATTGCTAACTTATCGTCTCAATTGTCCAAAAATTTCTACATTTTCCAAATTTTAAGGAAACCTATAAATTTTTTCACCCTATTACCAAAATTCGAAAAAAATTCCCTAAACTCGAAAATTTCCAGAATTCCGAAAAACTCAAAAGACTTCACATAATTCGGTCGACCGATATAAATTTTCAAAATGTTAAACATTCCCTCCACGTCAATTTTACAAATTCCGGAAAACAGCAAAAAAAAATTCTCTCTAAGAATTTCATAAACCTCCAAAAAAGCTTCCTTTATCCCACTTCCTCTCGTAACTAACAAAGTTTTTTATTTTCACATTCTTCGATTTTGGTTTTCTTCCTCCTATTACCAAAATCGATACTCCAATTATCTACACTCTCCCAAGTAACAATTTCCAGCCTGTCAAAAATCGAAAACCATTCGATGCTCGTTCGTCGAAACATTTCTCGATCTCGCCTGGTCCTTTTTTTCCTCTCCATCCCCCAAATGCGACCGCGAACGACCATCCATTCTCGTTTAACGCCTTTATTTACCGACCAGGCTTTTTCTGCTTCCTGCTTTCCTTCTTCCTTATCTCATTTCTCCTCCTTTCTCCTGCCTCCTTCTTCTTCTTTACGTGTATGCTCGCGTGTGCGTCGTGGATGCGCTCGGCAGCAGTCGAGAAAATTATCGGCAGATAATGCGGATGACTGCGATAAGGGAGGAACGCCACTGCGAACGGAAAAGGTGGAAATTGCTAGTTTAACGATTTATCGACCCTCCCGCGGTTTGGGATAGAAAGCTATATTCGACCGCGCTCCCGCGACAATGTAATTCGGTATAGATGTACCTATACGCGCGGTGCCTGGTACCAGCACATTGTATCTGACAAATTATAATCGTATGAATATAATAATTATTTCGTTATCATATCTTGTCATATTTCACGAGACCGCGTCAGTGGTATTTTATTGGGGTGAATTTGTGTCCGTTGAATTGGTCTTGGTTTGTGTGGAGCTTTTGGATCGGAGGAGGAATTTTCTTTTTACTGGGTGGGGTAGTTTTTGACAGGGTGAGGGTTTTTCGAGATGATAGTGATTTTCAGGACAACCACAAGTATTCATGAGAAACATGGGGATATTTATGTGTTATTTACGAAAAAAGGACAAAAATATTTGGGCGAGATTTGCTCAGAAATTGCATGTTTGGCATTTTTTCATTTCCATCGATGTAAAATTCTGTAATTATTCGAATTTTTTACGCGAATGTTTATAATTTATGCTCTTTGGAATGTTTGGTGGAAAAATTTGGGAATTCGGAGCTTTTAGAAATTGTTTCGGCATTTTTGGGGATTTGCAATTATTGAATTGAGGCTTGTGAAGTTTTTTGTGTCTTCTGGAATTTCCAAACTGGATGATCCAGAAATTCCATATTTTTTTAGAGAATTCCTACAGTTTATTGAAGATTTTTTCATTTTTCAGTTTTCGAAATAAAATTTTAAAAATTCAAGAATGCGGAATTTCGAAATGTGTCTATTATAACTGAAAATTTCAAAGATGAAACTTGAAGTTTTCTAGAGATTCCTCAAATTCTCAGTTGTGCAGATTTTCAAAAATGCGAAATTATGAAAGTTATAAGGATGTACGATTTCGACTTACGTGCTTTTGGAATTTTTTTGCAGTTTTGAGAATTTTTCCAGTAATTCCGTAATTTTAAAGTTTTCACATGAATTCCTTCAGTTTATCAATGAATGTCCAATTTGACAGTTTTTCATACGAAATCTTCGATTTTATGTTCTTTCAAAATTGGAAATCATGGGATTTTAGAGCGTGTCTGTTATTTCTGAAAATTTTGCAAATAAAACTTTAATTTTTCTAACGATCCCAGAATTGTTTCGAATTTACAAAAATTCCCTATTTTGCAATCAATATTTAGGATCAAAATAAAGACTATCTTCCAAGTACGATCATCTTCTAACCTACACCCTAAACACTTGTGTAAAGTTGTTCGTGTTCTGTTTATGTACACACAGATTGGTGTCTTTAACGTCCAAGTACAACAGCAACGAAGCATCGAGTTCCCGAAGGCAGCAACACCATCACGGAGCGACGTTCGCCGTAAGGGTAGGAACCGCTGAGGGCGTCGTGACGCACAATTTGCGCGCCGAAACGAGAAGGGATTTGGCCGCATGGGCCCGCGCCATTGTCCAGGGCTGTCACGACGCCGCGCTTTCCGTCCGAGAATACATTGTCCGTGAGTACACGAATATTTTTTCATTTTTTCTCACCATAATCGAACTATTCCATAGTCCAAAAATAATATGCAGCGAGGAATCGGAAATACACTGAAAAAAAACATTCACGAATGGAGAATCTACATCATTTTCCTTTTTTTAGAAATAAAATTAATCCAGGAAAACAAATCTACAAATTTTCTCAGTCTCCGTAGATTTTCATATGTTCGATATGTAGGTGATAATTGAATGAAATTATATGTGTAGGATGCGTGTGGAAGGGTCGACCCTGCCAGCTAGTCATCAGCCACGAGGAAGGTTTCGCTCTTTACCCCAGTGAGCCGAAAATGAAGAATGGAAATGGCCTTGGTTCGCCTCTGGCTCCTCTGTGGCGCAGGTCTTTCGACAAGCTCAAAATGTCGGCCGACGATGGGGCCAGGTTACTTTGGCTCGACTTTGGCAGCGATGACGGAGAAATTGTGAGTGGAAACATTTTCGAAAAAAAAAAAAACAAACATGTAACGTTGATTGAACAAAATCAAAAAATGTCCAAAAATAAGGACTACCCTACTGTGTCCCTGAAAATTTTTCATTCTTATGGATGGAAGTTACGCAACTGTCCTTTTCTCTCTCACGAGAGCAGACATTAAGTGAGAGAGAGAGGGAAATATTGCCGCCCACCCCCGGTTATTTCACGTGAAAATTCCATTTTCAAACTCGAATACCACATCCGTTTCAAAATAGCCAATCGCACAGCAATTCGCGAAATGTCAAAATCAGCGAAGTAAATGACGAATCAATCAAACAACGGGCTGTTTAACGTCGGTTGATCGTTTTCGGGCGAAATCGAGAGCTCCATTACGCTGTTCCTCGTCGTTCGAGAGCACTTGATTCGAAATTGACACTCTCGTTATTTCGGAACGCGTTGGCTCCAATCCCGGATCCAGCCCCTCTCAACATAGTAACACTTTCAACAATTTCCATTTCTTTATTCAATTAATTTTCAATCTGCCACGTCGGATCGCTTCTGTTCTTTCGAGCTTTTCCATCATCGGCTTTTCAAATCGAATTCGCGGTCGATTTTTGGCCGCATTAATGCAGTGGACATTTTGCCACTTCGGGGGAATTTTTCGTGATGGACGCGAAATTCAGGCGATGCCTGTTTGCGGAGGTCATTTATATTTAATTTACAAAATTTATTATCGCGGAATTTTTTATCAATTTTTGTCGAGCTGGAAAATGTTGCACCCCCAAATTCGGAGATTGGAAGATAACTTTCAGATCATTTTGAATGTATACCAAAATATGTCTTTTTAAATGGATTTCGGAATTTTTATAATTTTGGATGAATTGTGAATTTGGAAAAAATGCAGTATTCTTCTAATTTCGTAGACATTTCTCAATTTTCCGATTTTATTTATTCCTTTGTTTATTACCAGTTTTAAATAATGTCCAAGAATTTTTTTAATTCTTTCCGTCTTCTCCAAATTCCCCAAAACAGTCACTTCCATCACGTCACTACAATAAAATCGAAAATATTCGCGCATCCCGTCACTGGGGCAAACATTTCTCATACCCGGGTTTAATGCAATTTTCCCCATATTCGAGATGGATTCCCAAGAGAAACGTTTCCATCGGGAAAAATTTTCTTCCGAGACGCCGGCATTTCTTTCCGCGGACGTGGACATTCATTGCGGAAAAGTCGAAAGAGGATGAAAAAGAGGAAGATAAGTTTCGGAGGGGTTGGGAGCGCGCGAGAGGGAGACGGAAAAGAGGCCGCAGAAAAGCCCGAGCCAGAAGAGTAATTTTTCCACTCGATGAAACGTTTCTTGCGCTAATCGCAATCCTCTTGGCTCCGGAGCGGAGACAATTTTTATTGAACGGGAAACACTTTTTTCTCGCCGCTTCCCGGCTAGGACTGAGCAAATACGGGAATTATGTTCCCGGAAACGGGGGCAAACTCGGATTTTCATTGCAAATATTTGAACGCCGTACGTGGGATGTTGCGGAATCAGAGCGGCGTGCTGGAAACGGGATATTCTGAGATGATGAAATCTGATTATTGATCACTCTGTGAATGAGCGATTGTGATTCGATCTCTCTGGGATCGGAGTAATTTGATTTCACTGTTTTTAGGGTGGATTTCCCTGGTTATTGAAATGTAGTTAGAATGGCGAAAAAGATCGTGAAATCGAAAAAAGTTTAAAAAAATATAAATGGTAAAAAAATACTATAAAATTAAATATTTTTCATTATTATTTCTTTGAATATTTTTTTTTTGTATTTAATATTTTTATTTGTTGAAGAAAAAATAAATGAATTCATGGAAAATAGGAGTAAAAATCGAAGAAAGAAATCGATAATAGTAATTAAAAAAAGAAAGTTACCGAAAAAAGTAGAAAAAAAATAAATGGTAGAAAAGTACAAGACAATTCAATATTTTTTATCATTTTTTCTTCTAATACTTTGTTTCTATTTAATATTCTTATTCATGAAATGAATAATACTAAATCACTAGATTCATTGAAATCACTCAATTTCAAAATTATAGTAGATCCTAATTAATTATTCTGGATTACCAAGAATCACTAAAACGACAAAAAATATTGATGAAAATTTCAACGTGGTCGTGAAATTCACATTTAATTTCGAATTCACAAAAATTCTCATCAAACATTATTTCAAAGATTTATAGAATTCTTCGAATTTTCCAATGTTTTCGAAAAACATGGAAAAATGCATCGTTAATTCATGACATATTATGAAAAATGTGGTATTACGATCGATATTACGATAAGATTTCGTAAAACTCTAAAATATTCTAGAAAATTTTCGGCCAGTCATCACATTTCCGTAATTTTAATTTCAATTAAATAAGAGAAAAAATTTCCAAAAATAGAGAGAGTAAAACTGTTCTAGAGTCTGAAAAACTCGAAAATACTATCCGTAATTTTGATCAACTACACCAAGTTTCTTAAATACATCAAAATAACCATAATGTGATAATAAAAATTAACGAAAAAATTCGAGAATATTGAAACAAAATTGTATTGAATGTTTGTCGAATTCGGTAATCGATTCAATTAATAAAATTTTCGAAAAAATGTTAAAGATTCGGGAAAATGTTCAGCATTATTTAATCCACGTCTTTTAAAGCATTATAATTTATACAACTATTACTAATTATCGATCAAAGTTAAATTTCCATCAACGATCAGAAATAAGAAATTCTGAAAAACATCACACTACATAAAAAACGACCTACTCAGAAACTTGGTCCACCATAACATTCTCCATGGACATTTAATTACATGGGAAAATCCCCCCCCCCCCCCCCCCTCTACCCCAAAAAAACCCGTGAATCCGCCACCACCGAGCACAATACATTCCCGAAACAAATGTGGACAAAAGTTCGGTGTCGGCGCCCTCGAGCTCGCCGGGACTAAAGAGTTTAAACGTACGTCTCTTTTTGTCCGTAGGAGCTCGACCTGGAAAGTTGCCCGAAACCAATAGTGTTTGTCCTGCACAACTTTCTCTCGGCGAAAGTGCACCGGCTTGGATTGAACGCATAGGGGCACGAGGGGGCCCCGCAAGAGGCCTCCAATTTGCCGCCCCATACCACCCGATCCGTGACCAGCGTCTTTTTTCACTGAGCCCATTCTCAGCCCGATGCGGGTGCTCTCGATCGCACAAACAAAGAAAGTATAAATATTCAAAAAAACATACGAAAATACTTCGTAGGAGGTTGAGTAACGCGCGCCAAAAGTTAAAATTCGACTTTTTCGTCCCTTCGTGGGACTTTTTTATGGAGTTTGGCGGGGTGTAAATATCGTCGTTCTTGCAAGGGATGTAAATGAAGGGGAAGGAAAAATAGCGAGACGATGGAGGAGGATGAATCGTTCGAAAATCAACCATAAAAACGAAAAAAGGAAGTTCGCACTTTAAAACACACTAAAATCGAGTATGTTGAGTATGTGTATATATTATATATACAAATATATTTATGTATTATAGTCGTCTGGAAAGTTTATACAC
Organism: Platygaster equestris; assembly: GCA_030522785.1. Taxonomy (NCBI): domain Eukaryota; kingdom Metazoa; phylum Arthropoda; class Insecta; order Hymenoptera; family Platygastridae; genus Platygaster; species Platygaster equestris. The sequence continues at coordinate 28,552 of JAPYZK010000543.1, forward strand.
GTTTTTACCAAACGAGAAAAATACTGTTTGTATGATACGTATTAGTCTTCCAGATATTAAAATTCACCTTTATCCAAATCACTTTAACGATGCGTTCTGGAATGAACAGTTTTCTACTAGTTTCCACGTTTTTTAAGAATGGATCGCGCGGAAGTTGCGACTTTGGAGCCATCCAACTTTTCGGACGACGCACAATTTTCGCTTTTTGAGCGTTGAAAATTTCATAAAGGACATGAGCCCCCTTTTTTCCGAAAAGTTATGTTTTTTTTTTTCGTTTTATAATCATTCATTGATTACTTTCAAAAATTGAGAAGTTTTTCAATCCGAAGCGCAATTATTCATTTTTCTCTCTGTACGTACGCAAATAAATATACGTATAATTAAATCGAGGTGGGAGGGGGGGGGGGGGGGAAAAGTCAAGTACCAAATTACTTTGAGAATTGAGAAGCGAAAACTCCTGATCAAGTTTTCCACTCCCTTGGGGCGCGTTAAGCGAGGGCACCAAAGTTTTTCATGTTAAGTTTCCTGCGTGCTTTTTTCCACCCGTTCGGGACGTGTGGAAAGAGGTGTGTTTTCGGGAGGTTTTCACTGCGATTCGAACGTTTTTTGAATTTGATGAGAGGAGGAAAGAAAATGGGAAAAGTGAAAGTTGCGCTTCTTTTATGGACGACGGGTATCATTACTGTAATTGTGTTGGTATCAGACTTGGAGAATGAAATTACTTTTTTATTTCGATTTACTTTGTTGGGTGGACTTTTCGTAGACGTGAGTTTGTGATGTTGGTTTTGGGGCAATAATTGGGTTTTATAGTGTTTTGTATGGTATGGTGGGAAATCTAGTTATTGAGGGGTGTATTTTTGAGCCCAATGGAATTCTAAGGTTTTTTCTTTATTTGAAAATGCACGGTTATATTTACATTCAAGTAACACTTTTTTTGATAACGAAGAAAAAATTTTTGAATGAAAATTTCTGATTGGTAGTGACCAGAAACGTAAATTAAAATACTATATTTAAAAAAAAAATTTCCGATCAAAAAGTTTCGTCTTGTGATAATTTTTATCCAATTTTCATTATAAACAGGGCAAGCCAAAATATTTATTCAAATATTTTTTATTCAAGAATATATTTCCGTTGAAAAAAGAAAATGTATGTATAATATTCCTATCACATTGAACATTTAAAAAAAATTTTTTTCTCATTTTACATAACAACGTATGTTGATTATTTGTTATATCGTAGTAACTGAATTTCAAACAAATTTATACCTTGTAAATTTTCATATTTTTTCTACTTACTCAAGTCTGAGTCATATAAAATCCATTTTTCAGTAGTAATATCATTATTTAATCTGACGCATCAGAAATATCAATTACGCGGTGAAAAATGGCTCCAAAATAACATAATTTCCATCTAACAATAAACAATTAATCGAAAAATATGTAACATTCTTCGACCAATCGCCTTATTTGCCGTACATTCGTAAATATCTGAAATATTCAAACAATAAACAGTCTACAACATTCACCTAACACCCCAGGTCTGATTCCCATTTTTCATTCATAACATCATTTCTTCCAGCGTGGAAATTCTTCATTGTACATAATCAGTTGATCCCTTGAAGTAACATAATCATGACACGGTAAACTGATAGCAAGACGAAAATTATTATTAATGGATCAACTCTAACGTATCAAAAACCATATCAGAAAATTATTTCGACTTCCAAGACAAAACAATCAACAACTTCTATATCTACGACTATTTTTTACACAATTCATCCAACGTTGCTTCAACAGATCGACTTTATATAAATACTATAAATACCGAGAACGACAAAATATGGATGTACGTAATGTATGTATACAAGAGAATGGTTTTTCCGTTTCCATGTTTTCTAGACTACAGAAAACGCTGTATATCAAAAAATAACGAAATAAAGAAAGGGTTAGAGCAATAATTATACGTGTTTCATTTACCTGAGGTAAAGATAATAATGAATAAAATAATTTTCAGAATATTGTAAAAAAATAGCACACAAAATAAAAATGAGAAGATTGTAAAAAAAAGTCATTAACATTAAATATCTATTTTGAATATTTTGAACATTTTTTCGTAAAAGATAAAAAATAATGATTTGCAGGTTTTTCGTGGATATTTTTGATTATGTCCAGACAATCTGAGAGATAAATATTTTTTTCTTTTTTATATTCTACTAGAAAAAAGGATGATCATTTTTTTCGTGCTGATTTCAGGAACTCTGATCCCATATCCATCAAAATACGCGCATGAGTACGCATATCAATACCCAGCAAAAACTTTACCCCCGTGCACCCCGATCTTCACTCCAACTGAAAGGATAACCGTCGGAAAGATGAGTCGAGATACGGAGAGTAAAAGGAGAAAAGAAAGGGGTTGTGGGAAAATAGAAGGGAAGAGGGAAGTGGATTTGCAGGTGTAGCAAAGGGGAGGAAAAAGTTTTTCGACTTTGTCATTTTTATCGGCAGCCCAATATCCTGAGCCCCGTGATTGGCTCGCGAAACTTTCCTGATCCGTCTTCCACATCGCAAGAACAGCGAAATCCTCTTTTTGCCCCCCTCCTTATTTCCTTCTCTCCATCGCCATTTCTTGCCCATTTCCGTATCTTTTTCTACTTTCGCCTCGCCTTTCAATGCCGCTCCGCGTAAATCATGCACCGTGGGTGCACGCATCCCTCTCCCCCCCTTTTCTTATATAACTTGTCTCAACTTCAATCTTTCCCCGATACCATACTCCTCAATACTCAATCTGTTCCAGGTCCCGGATTGTTTCCCTAGCTCGCAAACGGCGATATATGTTTATCCGCGACTTCCGGAGATAACTTTTTTCCTTCGCATTTTTCGGCGGGAGCTTTTTTGTGAGCGAGCGGCAATTTCGCGCCGCTCCTTAAACTTGTTTTTCTCGATATCGGGAAGAATTAGAATTTCAATGGGACAAATTTAATATTCCTCGAGTTCTTTCTTCGGCCGTGTGGATCCGATGGAATATGCATGACCCTGCGGCGGGGAAAATTTATAATGCCGGACGAATTTTATACGATGTTTTGCGGATTATTTTATCGTGTAGTTCGAAATGCACGAGCTTAGAGGTTTTTTAGTTCGTTGCTTTTTTTATTATTTCTCCCATGCAAATTTTGAGTCTGAATCATTGGAACGGAATTCTTTAATTTGAACGAATCTGAAAATAGAAGATCGTCCTTTTTCAAAATATATATAATGAGGATCCGGAAACTAGTGCGTGAGGTAAGAAACGCGGATATATCCGCGCCAATCAGAATCCAATCTCGAACGTTTCCGCGGAAAATTACTCATCAGCGGGGAAAAGCGCGTTTACCCCGAAGACGCGCGACGCTCCCTTTTAATGGGGAGCGCGGATTTCCGTGCGAAACGATGGAAAAGAGAGAGAGAGAGCGCGCAAGTTTGATTGAGCGTTTCGATTGATGGGTTGATTTTATATAAGGGAGCCATTGGAAAAAGTTATACTCTTCAAATTGAAATGCAAATTGGAGCTCGGTATCGCATTACACGCCGATGCACAAGTCGGGCCGATTCGAACGGAAATCCTGGGCTTTCCCGAATGTACAGAGAAAATCACGGCTGCAGCTAACGCCTTATTTTAACAAACGAAATGTGTAACAGTTACACGTTTTGATTGTTACAGTCACCTTATATCATTTCTTATAATTTTTCGTAATTTTTTCATTGATCGCTCGGAATGGAAAAAATCTTCAATATTATAATTCCGAAATATTTTAACTCTCTAAATCGACTAAATTATGTAAATTTTCAAATAGAACCAATTCAAGATCATCAACAATTTTTAAAAACTCGAAAAAATTCTGCAATGAAGCCCAATTCGGAATATTTGTTTTTCAGTGTTCTTTCGTATTCCTTTTACAATCGAGAATTGCAAAGAAGACATTTCGCGGCTCATTTCACGGATCATTCCCGATGTTTATACTTTCATTCGCGGGAAAGGTCACTCGAACGGCGAGATGTGCAAGCCCGTAGTATCTGGTGCCTGCGTTGGAAATGTGCTTTCAAGCGCATTTCAATTCAATAAGTATCGCTATCTCTGCTTTTTCCGCAAAGTGAACACGTTCCACTGAGCTTACGTGCCTTGTTTTTCAACCGCCGAATCTTCCCTATCGCTTTTATATTTTTTCCACTTAAATGAAGATGTATGGAATGAATATTCCCCGTTATTTTCATATAATTCCATTAACTGATACGAAAACAAGCATTTCCATAAAAAAGAAAGATAAAACCACGATGGAGATTCTATACGCAGATACTTCCTAATTGATGCATAAATAAACACAAAATCCATTCCTACCTGGTCCATTTTTATAACAAATAAAAAAAAAGAGTCACAACCACAAACATTTCGAAAAATCCAGAAAAAACGCACCGTGCTAAAAAATCTGGAAAACATTCGTCGATTTCCGCCCTCGGGACTTGTATTTCTCGCGTCTGCATGTCGAAGCTTTTGATGTCGCGAGCGGAACAAGTCGTGTGGTATATGTATGATGTCTCTCCTCAGACCCGACGCCGAGCGTATAACGGAAATGATCGAATTACGACCGGTGGCATCAAGTTATGAGCATCCCTCTTTCGCCTATCGTCGCTTTCAGGCAACGGGGAGAACTAACCCCCGGCAATATTCCGTGTGCGCTGGCCGCGTTAGACGCGACGCGCCCGATCGCGGCGGGCTTAAATAATCGAGCGACCCCGGCCAAGCTTTTCGGACGTTAAGTTGCGCAACTGATCCTCCGCCACGCGAATATTAAGCGAGCGCGGAATTATTATTCCGGTTTGCTTCGATTCGTGCCCGGAATGCCTTTGAAACTTTGATGGCTCTTTTAGGCTAGTCAATGGGAGCGATACGGTGGCATTCCCTGCGCGCACTGTTCCGACGTGCTTAATTAGGCGAGATGGAGTCGAGTAATTGACTTTTATAATTTTCAAATTTCAACTTACGAAAGTTTTCGATTTTTATGTAGTATATTTCTAGGTCCGAATTCTATACTTTGTAACGAACTGGTTTTTCGAGCCGTTTCATTTATTCATAAAATAATAATCTACTTTCGAAATAAAAGATGCAAATGCCCAATGACGAAGCACATTATTGTACCGCGTCGTGACCGGGAAATCAAAACAGCTCGTGACAACTTTCTTGTCCAATATTTATGTAAAACACTACAACTGGAGATTTGCACATATATATGTTTTATTCTGTTTCTCTAATAATATTTGTAACACATATATCTGTATAATCTATAATAATATGATTCTTAAATTAATGGAAGACGAATGATGGTCGGAGTGAACGAAATTTACATGTTGCGTGTTTAATTTGGGATGATGAAGGCCGATAACTACGTGGTCAATTACTGTTGCGCAGTGTGCAATCGCCTCTAGCACACCTCTTCATGCGTAAATGAACCATGATATGGCAATTCGTTGGCAGCATTAATACTAGGGATATTATGGTACGATACTCGAGTTGACGAGGAAATAAATAAAAGCATCAGACGTTAACGTTGCACGATTTGAGTTCCATGTATTGGTAAGGAACGTGCAAGGTCGTGTTTTTGTGTTCCACCAGGAGATGACCGCGTCTGGGCGAAGCTCCGATTACCAAAACCGTTTCTCCCTTCAGAAGTCCCATTTTTCCTTCTCCTTCTTCTGTACAAAGAAAAATAAATCATTTAGTTAGCATGATTTTGAGTGGCTTTCTTTCATTTGTAAAGAAACGGATGAAGGTACAGTTACCAGGGAATGACATCTTCATGACTCTTGTTTGCGGATAGCCCAGCTTGGTGTTCCCCGTCACTGTGTAGGATCTACTCGGGGGAACTGGAGGTGGTCGTTCCTGTAAAACAAAGCGCAATTTTACGAATTATAAAACAATATCAACGGGGGTCGTTGATTATACGGATGAAATTTATCGCGGGCATTAAAAAACAATCACTGATACGAATTACTTTGTTACAAGTTGTGAATTTTCGAGCGTTCGAAATACAAATCCCGAATTCTTGATTTTTCAGACTCGAATTTCTTGGTTTCTGAATGTTCAGATCAAGATCCTAAAAATTAAAATACAATTCAACAGTTACAGTAAAAATACAAAAACTCAAAAATAACAATACAATTCACTAATTCTGAGATACGTCGTTTGTTGATATTCGAAATATATTTGTATTATTAATCACTATCAAAACCAAAAAAGCGCAACAACCCTGTACCAAGTTTTCCAACAAACGCAATACATCAGAAAACGGAAAAATTACTAACGAGATCTAGGCCAAAAAGTGTGCAAGTCTGTTGTATCATATTTTGGTCGGCGCATTTCTCCGTTGGATCAGGAGGCGGAGTACCGGAAATCGGCTGGGGCCGCGGTCGAACATTCGTCGCGGCTACCAAAGCCGCCGTCGTTTTCGGCAAACCACTTCTAGGAACAATAGCTGAAGATGTATGAGTCTTTTTGTGCCCCATGCTCGAGATCAAGCCTAAATTCGACTTCTCCCCCACCGCCCACCTTCTCCGTATTCGCCAACCCCTCCAACATGCCTGAAATCAACATAATCTACATTACCCCACTATTTGTGTACCTAAAATAAATTATTCTTCATGAATATTTTTCAGTTAAGAATCCATTAATTAATCAATCCAGTAAAAATCCAACCTACCTGTATACTCGTAGCAGCTTTCCTTCGCGTCTCCATTCGGAGGTTCTCGAGCTGCTGGCGTATCCCTTCACTAAGGAAAATATGTCGCCTTCCAAGAGCCCAGCTAGTGCTCGCCCCAAACTTGCTCTTCAAAAACTGAGCGTTTTGCAGTATGAGCTTCGCGTCCTCCACCGCCTGTTCCTCGGACCTCCGGAGCTGCTTGAACGGCGCGAGCAATCGGTACCTCGAATTGAAAGCTTTGAAACGCATCCTATGCGGGTACCCCCCAGCCATGAGGTTCACCGTCTCCAGAACCTGGAGGGACCTGATCTGCCGCATGGTCACGTTTCTGTCCAACTGGACCTGCGTTTCGCTCGCGTTGCTCCTAATGCAACGCACGAAATGCGGCCTCGCGTGCACCAGGGTCCGCAGCAAGTTATCGAGCCTCGTGTGGAAGTCTTGAGTCAGCGTCGAAATGGGTTCATCGCCGTTCAGGAGGTCCGTGTGGGACGTCGGGGATATCCGAAAACTGACGCCTCGAGGAACTGTGTCCCTCGAGTAGAGGGCCTTCAGCTCGCTTCCGAAGAGATGCGTAGCGAAACCGAAATTGCAAGTGTGCTTGTAGAAAACGGCCACGAGGTCGTCCGGCACCACGTCTTTGTTCGTGTCCAAGAAGTCGGAGGCGTCGTACGTGACCCTGCCGGCGAAGTGTTGGATGCCGAAGGACCTGGAGTCGACGCTCCTCAGATCGAGCAGTCGCGGGTTTTGCTTGTGCTGGACTTTGATTTTGGAGATGTAACTCTCGGCGGTGCCGCGAATCGAGCATTCTACGTCCAGCATGCTCAAGAGTCCAGTGCGCTGGAAGAAAATTTTTTGGGGTGAGAGTTTGGAAATTTTTGGAAGTTGCGGAACACAAAAATTTTGAAAATATTTACGAGTGAAGAAACGAGGTCAATGCAAGGTACGTTGTCCACGTAGTCGACTTCGACGTCGCAGCGAATACCTTCGTCGCGACAGCTTTCGATGGAGCTCTTGAAAATGTGAGTGTTGTAGAAATGCTGCATCGTCTCGGCGCAGAGGTTGATGCAAAGGTGCTCGAGCTGGCTGGGCTTGGGTTCTTCGAAGCCGAACATGTCGAGGATGCCGATGAAGCCGTCAGTGGCATGACGCACCGCGTTGTTCAAAGCCGTCATGCTCCTCGAGCCGTGGCCACCAGCCGAGCTGCCGATGGTGGAGGCGTGCTGACTGGTAACTTCGGCTTGGTTGTGCACCGATTCGTTCGAATCCGAGGAAAGGGTGCCCAAGGTGGAGCCTAGCCTTTTGAGGCTGTTGGCTCGACGCACGATGGTCGCGACTGTTCGGCAGTACAGGGCTTTGGCCAAGCAGTCTCTCGTCATATTTGACTGTGTGGAGAACAAAAAATTTTTTTTGAGAAGGTGAAGGTAAAATACGAAAATGGGTTGACGAAATACATGCATGGGTCCATGTAGCAAAAATTAGGTTTGTTAGAAAGTCTTATGAAGTTTAGTTTAGGGGGTTTTCCTATAAATTTGAAAGTTTTTCGGAATTTTAGGGGACATTTTAGGGGGATACAATTTTCTGGTAAACAATGTAGGGAGATGAAAAATACAGAATTTCAAACGTTTAATCTTCGAGTTTTTGAAATTTCAAATTTTTAGTTCCGAATTTAGGATTTTATTATCCGCACCAGCCCCGAAATTCGAAAATTCTAATATCCGAAATCCAAAATGTCTAAAATTCCTCAACTTTTCAGAACTTGGAAAACCGAATTTTCGATTTTTTTAATGCATTCAATTTCAAAAACTCTCGGAATTTTCAATTTGAAATTTCGAGTTTTCAAAAGTTGAAAAAAATTGACAATTATTTAAACCTGAATCTTGATATCAAATTTTGGAATGTAAAAAGTTTCTAATTCCGAACATTCTGAGTTATAAATGCGAAATTCCAAAATTTACAATTCACAAAATTCCTCACATTTCAAAATAAACGCATGAGAATTCTCGAATTCGTCAGATTTCTAAAATAATTAACCTAACTGAGTTGGATAATTACTAACGTACATACCATATTGGCGTCGCAAACGGATTTGACGAGTTTACCACGAGCGTTGTGTGTTCTGGAAGTGAGCCCTCTGAGCAATGCCGGCGCTGGCACTCCTAGGAGAGAAGCAACCGAAGCTAGCTCATTTTCTCCGACGACGCCGACTTCGACCCCCGGGCCATCTGTGAAGCCCACGTTTCCAAGGACCAGAACAGCTGCGAGAACTCGCACCACGTCCAGGAATGGAATACCCAGAACGCCTGCAGAGATTTATGCGATCATAAAATTTGTTAACTCTTTTCCGACGTCGTTAAAGTTTTGTTGTTATTAAAACGAACTTTTTTTACTTTTTTCTTACGGATTTTAGAAATTACATAAATTTATTGAGATATTAGTACACTAACAAAATGAACAAAAAAGACGGAGAATATTGCGGGAACATGATTGGACCGTTGTTATAATAATCAATTAATGTTGTCAGAAATAAAGAAATAAATAAATAAATAAATAAATAATAATCAAAATTACTTTCTGATCGATTAATTTCACATACCCAAACACGCTTTCCACGCTTGGAACCTGACTGCATCTTCGGCCTCGTCCTGCCGTGTGTCTCCGTGTTTCAGATACCTCAAATTCTTTATATTATAGCCTTCAAGATTTAATTTCACTGTAAAACAATTGAATGTTTTCATCAGTTTATTGAAAAATCATTTTTTCTACATCTTTTGTTCTCGTTAATTTCAAATAGTTGATAGTATAAGAAATTCTAATCCTTATGAGCTATTTTTTTAAATTTTCGAAAAAATTTTTTCAATTTCTAGACTGAAAGAAAATCTAATGAGAATAATTTTATAAGAATTTCGAGCCTCAATAGGCGACCTTATAGTGAGTTGAGAAAAAAATTGTTCCTTTGATGGATAAGTGACCTGCTAAGGATAGTAAATCCTTATAAGGTCACCTTGTGAAGATCAAAAAACTTATAGGTTTCGTGAAATTTACTAGAGCTGCTTAAATACCTCGCTCTTCGTGAGATAAACCGGCCAACATTTGGTAGAAAATGTGGTAATTTTTTTCATCCGGAAGAGGCCGAATAACTCGAGTTTGGTCCAAAAAGTAGCAGTGTATTTTCGTCCTATAAAGAGCCCCATCAGTGACTTGCACCTCGATGAAGTGACCCTGAAATGTTGACTCGCTTCAAAAAACAGTCTACCTCAAAGTAGAGGCTCGAAATTCAAAACCATAATTATTCTAATTTACGTCCAAAACTTCGTAGAATCGAATAATTACATCGAAGAAAAAAATTCGTTTACACAAGTTTCATTAAAAATGGTTGATTAGAAATTCGCGAAATTTATACTTCTCATGTAACCAATAATGTCATAAAATTCACAACTTCCATCTCGAATTTCATTTGGCGCCGCAACTTACAATTCTCGAACTTTCCGAATTGGTCGCGGTCTTGGCGGAACCGAGAGATCGAAGTACAGTGAACGCGGCCGCAAGGTGCTTAAAAGCGTCTGTCTCTGGGCCGCCTCCAGCCACGTCGAATAATTGCCTCAATAAAAGCATCGAAGCGTATGTTTTCCCAGAGCCACTTGTGCCTGTTATGTAAAACGGAGAAAAGCGTCGTATATAGAAATGACGTACATGGAGGCTTTACTGTACTTCAAGTACTCACATCGGGAAATGACTGTACTTTTTGGACTTCAATCAAGAGAACACTGTACTTAAAGGACTTTGAGCAAAATAGAATGCATTCAAAGAACTCGTATCGAGACCTTACTATATTTTAAGGAGCTAAAAAAATGAGCGTTTAATTATAAAAATCTAACAGGGGATGAAACATCGGAATAATGACTGAATTTTGGAAAGTCGCTCGATTTTATGCATTATATTTTATGCTCTTTGTTATGTACATTCTTCGAGTTCGTGAAGTGCAATTTTTGAGTAATTTTGATGTTTTTATCGATTTTTCTTCGGACCACTAAGTTATTAAAGACGATTTATCATACAAAAGTATAGTTTTACTTGAAGCGCGTTATCAAATGAGCATTAAGTGCCCTATATAATGAGTTCCATACCGGAAAGAATTATGGCTTGGGGGTAGCCGGTTTCCGACTGCTGTCTAACAGCTTCTTGAACGACACGGTTCAATTGCGGGGCCAGGGGCACGGACCTGGTGCTCGTGAGGGTAAGGGGGTTGCCCACGTCCGTGTAGGGGTTGACGGAGACCAAAATAGGACCCACGTTCGTCTGCAAAGCAATCGAAAAAGGTCCTCAACCATTCATACAGTATTTTCCAAAAAAGAAAATCCCAGTAAACCAGATACGTGACGTAGAAACGGTCGCTTTTTAGGACGTCGCTAAATCGAAAAATTGAATAATTCCGAAAAATGGGTAAAAACCCAAGATACATGAAAAAAATTTTTGTTCATAAAATTTCTACAAAATATCTTACAAAAATCGCACATTTTGTATAAAATTAGTAAAAGTCATAAAATCGACCTTATAAAATGTTCAGCTATATACAAAAATAATTGGATTATTTTATACCGTTTTCATAAAAACTAAAATCACTCATCCATTATTTCCAAAATTTTTTATCGATTTTCCTATTTTTGAAAAATGTAAAATATAAAACATATTTTCTCTAAACAAGAAAAAAAACACTTTCATTTATTCCGAGACTTTTTCCCGAAGTTGTTACAAAAAGCAATGAAATTTCGAGAAATCGTTTCATTTTTATCCCATCGCGCGTTGCCTTACGTGATATTGCTTGGCGGCAAAACGGGCCTGGAGGCATTTGAGAACGGCGTCTTCCGTGAGGGGGCCCGGGAGGTGGATGAGGTCGTCGTAGGCGCTCGAGAGGAGGGCGCTTTTGGCGGGACATCGCGGCTGGCCGCTGTTCTTGCTGGCCTTGACGTCCCCGATGGCGCTGGAAACGGGCGCTACCGATCGCAAGCGTCCCAACGCGGTAACGCACGCGACGATTCCATCCTCCAGCGACGTCCCGTTATTTTTGTGGTTCTTTTCATTCTGTCTTTTCGTCGCCTCGATGTCTGTGACGTCGACAAAATTGTTCTAATTATACAAAGCGTTCTCTCTCGTTCTGATACACACCGTGGAACCCGAAATTTGTCATTTTTGGATCTCTTTTCTATATAATTGGAAGGAGGGAGGGGGGGGGGGGGAAGTATTCAAAGTTCATCAGAATTCGCGTCCACCATGGCAAAAACCAAAGTTGAGATTTGTCACATTTTCTATCAGCCCATCGGTTCATTTATAAAAAGTCGCGAAACTCGAGTTTTACGACTGTTTTACGATATTTGTAATTTTTCCAATGAGAACTTGATGAGACAGATGAAATTTCAAATGTACGTAAATCTGACTCATTAATCATCGAATATGACGAACTTTTGAAGAGTCTAAGTAATTTAATGCAAGAAATAATCAAAATTGCAAAGCAACTAAACAAATTCCAATTTTTTCGGGGTGATTTTTAATAATTCCGAAAACTATTAAGTTTTCGATAATTTTGACTTCACTCCGTAAAATTTTCAAATAATTGTTGTCAATTGACATGGAACACCCCCCCCCCCCCCTGAATGTTTTTTATAGGTACGCCACTAAAAAAAGTTTCATTTACGAGCCAATATTTCCCGGCGTTACCGCCTTCCATTACCCCAATAAGTTCCACAGAAAACTTCCCCTCAATAAGTCTCACCCGAAATCAAGTTGTTGGAGGAGAAGGTGTGATTGAGGGTGTTGGGCAGTGAGTGATTGTTGGCGGGGGGATGAACGGTGGCGGAGGCCGTGAGGGTGTAGCCCGCGGGGTGGCCGGGGGAGGTAGCACTGCCGTTGTTGAGGGGTGGCAAGGTCGTCCTCGGGGGCACGGCAGGCGCGGACGAGGACGTCGTGGCCGGCGAATTGCCCTCGGGATTCTTGCTGACGGCCGCCGGGGACGCGCCGTTCGCCGGCTGCGTCACGTGCAGCCTGTTCCTCAACGTCACCAGTTCCGTGCTGAGACTCCTGAGGCGCTGCTGAAGATGCACCGCTTCATTCGACGAAGAAGCATCTGCGAGCCAACATTATCTTTCGTCAATTTTCGTAAATAAAGCTCGCAACTTGTCTAGTCTCGATCTCCGTTGGACGAATTACGGTAATTGTAAAACAGTCGCAAAAGTCGGTTGGGTGCAACATAATAATACGTGCCTCCATCACAGGCCCCGCAGAAGAAAATGCAACTTGCATTTTAAGGGTCATTCCGACGGGTGGCTGGCCGTAAGTGCGAGTGAGACAGACCAAACCTATACCCAACCTGACCTCTCACTCGCACTTACGGAAACCGACCATCGGAACGACCCTCCAAATGCAAGTTGCATTTTCTTCTGCTTACCCTATCATGAATCTGGCAGCAAAACGACGCCATTTTTACAAAATGGCGTCGTTTCGTCAGGGCATGAGACCAGTACTGCCAGATGAACGGATTTATCCGTTTTTTACGGATTTTCCAGGTCTAGGAAAAATTTAAAAGGGATTTTGAACGGATTATTCATAAAAAACGGATTTTTACAGATTTTTAAGATGGCTTCATATTAAGATAATTATTACATTATATCAGGGGCGGATCCAGAAAAGTATTTCGGGGTGGGTTTTCAAAATCTTGATATACATCATATTGAAGTTTTCAATATTCATTCAATGAGTAATCAGCATCTATAAGCTAAATTGAATGCCATTTTTCAATTTTTCTACGGATTTTCGATTCACATTACTGAGTCAACTATAGTTAATTCTGGATTAAGTAGAGTCCATTTTTGAAAAATTCGGAAACTTCATATTTGAACATCAAACTTGAAATTGCGGAATTGAACATGGAACTTGAAACTCGGAATTTCAACTTGAAGCTCGAAACTTAAGATTTAAAATCGGATTTGAACGCAAATTTTGAACTTAAATTGCGAATTCGAAACTTCAAACCCTTCGAATTTCAAATTTGAAATTTAAATATATGGACTTCGATCATCTTATTGTAACTTCGAACTCTAAACTTTGAATTTGAAATTCAAACTTCTACTTTGAGCTTCAGACTTACATTCTGAACCATAGATTTATTATTTGAACGTTAAACTTTACATTTTGAATTCAAACTTTGAGTATGAACTTCGAATGCCTTATTTCAACATTGACTTTGCATTTTGAACTTTTAAACTGAATTATAAATTTAAACTTTCGAATTCAAACCTTAGACTCCAAACTTCACATTTTAATTTAAAACTCCAAAATTTGGATTCAAACTGCAAACTGCGCACCTAAACATCCAAAGTCAAATTTAAACTTTGAACCTCAATCTTCAAATTTGAATTCAAGAATTCAAATTTAAAACCTAACTTTGACTTTGAAGTGCAAAAATTGTTCTAAACTCCAGATACCTCATTTAAACTTCAAATTTTAAATCCAAACTGCAAACTTTAAGTATAAACTTCAAATTTGAACTTGAACTTCCAAATATGAACTAACAATTCGAACCTTAACTTCCGAACTTAACATTGAAATTTGAAAATCTAAACTTTGAATTCGAACTGTAAATTTCCAATATGAACTTAGAATATAAAATGTGAACGTGTTAAATTTCATATTTCAAATTTGAACTTCGAAATTTGAATTTTAAGTTCTAAATACTATTCAAAACTCTGAATCCCCAAATTAAGAGTTTAAATGTAGTTAAAAAGTTATATAAAAGTTGTATATATAACATATACCATACACATCATGTTTCGAATTTTTATATAAGTCCCGCCATGGTAAATGTACAGCATTTTTTCTATCAAAAGGTACGTATTTCTCCGAAAATTTACAATTTCAACACAATTTCTTGAAATTATAACGAAAACGGATTTTAACGGATTTTTCAAGACTTTCCCCTACCCTTTACGTTAGTATATATGCGGATTATCCAACGATCCGCTCTGGCAGCACTGCATGAAACATACCCCGTTTTCTGTATTCTGGTGGTGGGATCCCCTCTTCCCCCTACCAAACCAAATTGTTGGTTTCCTGGGAAAGCCGCGTATTGGTTAGTTGAACGAACTCAATTGATAAGGATTTTATTATAAGTGAAATAGTGTACAATCGTAGTATTTTGTGTGAGTGCGAGAGAGCGCTTCCTTTTGACAAGGACAGAATGTACATATGTATGAAGGTGTTCTCAAGGCACCTCAGTGCTGCCAACTGGGAACGTAAATTGGTTATCAATTACATATATTTTAACACAAATGAATGAATCACGGATAATGTGAGTAAATCGAGAGATAGGAAAAATGAAGTTAATGTGTACGATTTGGTAAACGTAACCTTAAACTTTAAACTCAAATGATGGCGCCAGTCCGCCATTTTTGAAGCCAACTTCACGACATAGTTACGTATTTTTCAGTTAAACCCTTGGTTACCCCGAGTTTAACGACTGTTTTGCCAAACCGTCCCTAAGGGATTATTAGGGTTCTCGCTCGGGAGGACCGCGACGGAGTGAAATAAGCCTTTTTATTCCGTGATCTCCATCAAAATTCTGAACCATATCCGGTCTAATAAATAAAAAAAACAACCGGGACTCAAAACACGTGATGAATGATCGAACGTGATTGATTGGGCGCGATTGGAGGCTGTTGGAAATTGACTCAGGGCCTGTACCGGTGTGGTCTCGGGCAAAGAGTAGAAGGGGAAGGAAGGGAAGCGGGAGAAGGTCGAGGGGCCCAAAGAGGAAGGGCGAAACAGGTCTCTCTACTACCCAGAAATTAAAGGAGCAGGTATCTCGGGCCTGAATGCCCGCTAAAGGAACAGGTTCTTTTCACGCACCCAGCTTTACAATCTCCGACCGCGGCGCACTTTTCGTATTATGCCCATTGCCCACAACTATTTTCTGAATCGCCCTCTTCGCGTACATTCGTGTCAACATCCGATGCAATCCGATGCTCTAAACTGCTCTGAACACTTTCTCGGTGGGTCACGGAACTCGACGACCATTTTTCAAAGTACATGTCGAAATTCGTCACAGTGCGAGTTGAAAGACGATCGAGGTGATGGTTTCGGGTTTCGAGAAAAACGGTTCGACCTCGATTTGGAAACGACGGGAAAAAGTGCAGCCCTGCAGGGTCAGCTGGGACGGAGTTTTTTCATAGACGAAGTTCAGATGAATTTGTGCGAACTTCGGTGTGAAAAAATGAAATACTGAATAAAAGTTGATTGTTTGTCGATTTATCTGGACTAATTTC
The DNA here is from genome assembly GCA_030522785.1 of Platygaster equestris. Lineage (NCBI taxonomy): Eukaryota > Metazoa > Arthropoda > Insecta > Hymenoptera > Platygastridae > Platygaster > Platygaster equestris. Next base: position 44,590 of record JAPYZK010000543.1, read on the forward strand.
CTGGAATTTTAGTTACTTTTCGGTAACTTTTGTTACTGAATTTTCGGTCGTACTTGTGGATGCTTAAAATTTTGATTAAATTCATACTTTTCACTCAATTCGCTGTTTAATCATGAGATTCAATTTATTTAAACCTAAAAATCACTTGTGAATTTTCGAAAAAAGAAAAACAAATTTTCGAACCCTCCACATTTATTGATTCAAGGTTTCCAACACTTCAAATGTTCAGAAGATTCCGGGAGATGAATACATCGTAAAAATAAAATTGTCATTGTACTGATCACCTTAACAATATCGAGTCAATCAAATACAGTGACGAAGTGCCCATCAAATGTCAAACACATCGTATATTAATCTCATCCTCGCCGGAAGAATTTAGAGAATTCAAATTAATTAATTACAGACGATTTAAGAGTCTCTCAGAAAAGTGTATACAGCTCCATAAATTAATGATAGCCTTTGGATCATTAATTAAGCCTCATTCAAAATATAAAATATTCCTAAACTTCGAGTTTCGATTACACCGAATCGAAAAAAATGCAAATACCAGAATATCAAGAGGTTCCAGAATGCCCTGCTCCGGATATGCGAGAAGTTCGAAATTTCGAAGGATTGTCACAAATTCTCGGTAGCTTTCAGTTTGTATATCGATTTCCATTAATTTTTCAATGAATCACTTAGGAATTCAACAAAATTTAAATGAACAGTTAGTTCCTACAATTTAGATAATTCTGTTTGTGAGTAAGGTATTTATAACTGTACTGACAAGTGGTTGAGCGCTCAATCCTTTCCAGAACTTAATTTCATTGTCTTTTTTGAGGTGTACACGTTTAATTTTATTTGATTTCTATACTAAAAGATTCTTTTTCCCGCTAGACATAGGCAATTTCTCTTCTCAAATTCCCCAAAAGATTCTTTTCAAAATAAAATCAGCAGTAATAAAAAAAGCCGTTAAAAATAATCTTAATCCACATTCAACACTATAAAATAATACAAAGCCGACAATCAGTCGAATTTAAAGAAATAAATTTTCATTTTTACGTAAATAAATAATTCCGAAAACCACAAACGTCCACCGTAAAAAAACCCCCCCTGAAAACAAACTATCAGAAATTAACTTGACTGAAATTTTGACACCCCCCCCCAAAGTATGCCCATCGCAGGTAAGTTTTAATGCGCGCTACATCGAAACAGAGTGAGAGGTAAAGAGAAAGATGGAAGCTGTGACCGATGCTGCGGCATAGGCCGTTGCCCTGCATAAATCCCGAGAAGATTGCGAGATGCAGTGTGTACACGGTGCACACAAACAGGCGCAAGACCCGAACTAGCTCGCGAGCGTAAGCAAACAATTCCCTTAATGGCCAACACCGAATTTCCTCACATCTTTCGAAACTCTCCCCGATAAAAGCATTCCAAATCTCGACAAAAATCGTATGGACACAGTTAGACTCGGCGAGTACCGTTGACAACAACCGAAAAAACGAGTAAATTCTAAAAACAACGAAATCGTAGCCACGCGATAATCCACATCGGACGGCTTATAAGGTCGATTTTTTCGCGAAGGCCACCGCTGTTCCCACCGAAACAAGGAGAAGGATAAAGAGAGAAAACGCACCTCTCGCCGAGAGAGCAGAAAAACAAGAAACGGGAGAGCAGGAAAAAAAGGAACGAGTGGCCTGGTAAACGCCGGAGCGAGGGATCCAATCCCACGCTGACTCGCTAGAAAGCGTGGACAAACTTTTGTAACGACCGCCACTAACGCTGTTATCTTTTTATGCCGAAAGATCGTAACGCGGTTTCTCCAGGAAAATACGTGACTTTGGACAGCAATCGCCCATCGATACGAAAAAAAAGAAAAAGTAAAAAAAGAAGATCCGTCATTTTGTACCTTGGAGCTTTTTTTCCGTCTCCCAGAACTTCTGTAGCTCCGTGAAGTACTTGTCCAAAATGAAAACCTTGGAAAGGCCGAGGGTGGCCATTTCACAATGGTCGCGGGGAATCCAGTGCGACGGTTTTCACGGTGATGGGGCACTTTTCACTGGGTCCCGGCGGCGTCGACGCACGACGCCGCGAGCGCGCATTTTTAATCCAGGACGATCGGGGGAACGACGACACTTGGACCGGGCCCAATTTCGCGGGCCGTTACATCGGGGGACATCGTCGTCGTGGAAAACGCGCAAAGGCACGAGCGCGGCGCGTTCAACTGGGCGTCATTGTTGGGACCAGTTGGGACTCGGGCCACTCGGCACTCGGGGCCCCGTCTCTTCTTCTCTTCGTCTGCCTTATTACCCGTCGCGGTCCCACTAGCGGGAGAGAGAAATGAGGATACGGGGCCCGGGTCGCGGGTGGGGGCGAAGGGGCCCCGGGGCCAGGAGGCGGAGGTGGGGGGCGCGAGCTGGACCCGCAGTCTTCTCGGCGAAAAATTCTATCGCCTCTACATCTGATGTACTTTGCGCGAGGTCGGCTTTCCACTTTCTATGCCTCGGGGTGCTTAACCCTTTTGATTGATAATTTTCGTGGCAAGATGGCCATTAAATTTAATTTTTGACAGGGTGTCGAGAAAATTAGTTTTATAATCGATCAATTGGATTTTCGATGAGTTGATATTAATGATTTTCAATTTTTTCAAAAAAAAATTTTTTTTCTCGCAAAAACGTTTTATTGTCAAAAATTAGTTGGGAAAATTGGAGAAATTGGAAAACAAAATTAATTATAGTTGGCGCGATGGGATTTTAGATCGTCCCTAGTGATTGTAGTTTTTATAAAAACAGGCGAAATTTTTATAAAATCAGTGAATTATTTATAAAAATTCGTTTTTTTATAAGGTCGATTTTATAAAAGTTTCATAAAATTTTCGATTTTTATAAAGTGGTTTTTTTTTATAAAGTGGTTTTATAAAAACTGTATGAAAAAATTTTTTTTAATAAAATCTGTCAACATTTTCATCTGTTTTTCTATGAAAACAATTGAAAACCTCCAAATTTTATTATAAAACCTGCATTTTTATAAAAACTTCGCGATTTGTATAAAAAGTTTAATATTTTTACAAGAAAAACTTCTCTTATAGTAATATTTGATACGTTTTTATTACACAAGGAAATAGAAAGTCATGTTCGTAACGTTTTTTAGCAATCATAAAACGTAAAAACATATGATTTTATAGGATTTGAAAATTCTTCAACTCAAATTGAAAATAAGCATCCAAATTGACATAAATTTCATGGACAAGAAAGTTGACTATCGGATTTCTGATGCAAAGGTCGCAAGTTCAAATCCCGCTGCTTCCAAAAAATTTTTAAATTTCTTTTGAAACTAAAGTTGAGCTAGAGCCTCATAAACTGATGAAAAATGGTGTATATACATTAGCAAAATGATCCAAAAAAGGTTAGAAAAATTTTTGCTTATTTTTAGAAATGTTGAAAAAAAATTTTTCTATAAAACTTTTATAAAACCACTTTATAAAAAATGCAAATTTTATAAGACTTTTATAAAACTGGCCTTATCAAAATTTTTATAAACACTAGAATCACTAGGGGTATTGAACTTTTTTTCGAAAAAAAGGTTAAATTTAGAGTAGGATATGAAAAGTTTGCGACTGATGTAATGATATATAATAAATAATATAAATATTCGGAAGTAATATATGAGAAATATAAATGTTCGGAAATCATAGATAATGAATATGAATATTCAAAAATAAATTTTTTTTCAATAATACATGATACATATAAATATCTGAAAACAACGGTTCGAAATTCGAATATTTGGAACCCAGAAATTAAAAAAATTTTCAAAGTCTCAATTCAAACATTTTTGAAATCGAAAAGTTACAAAATTAAAATTTTAAATTCGATTGATCCGGAAATCCTCCTTAAATTTCTTAAAGTGAAAATCCTTTCAGTTTGAGTGAAAATCCTCTCAATTTGAGTGAAAATCCTGGAAATCAAACTTGCGTGAAAATTAACTTCTAAATAAGTTAAATCTCACTCATTTTAAAATGATATTCAACTTCTAAAAAACATTATAGTGGAATTTAAATAATATTTCGTTAAGTGAAATATCACTCTTCAAAGAATGGAATTTCACTCATTTTTAGTGGATTTCCTACTAAATCTTGATTTTTATAATTTTTTCCCAAATTGAGAATTCCATGAATTATTACCATCATTTAAAATTGAAATGTAGTTTACGTCAAAATTATGTGAATTTCCAAAATTACGAATCGAAATTTCACGATTTTAAACTTTTCGGGCTTTGCACTTCAAAATCTTTCAGAGTTACGTACACTTTATTTCTGCAAAAAATATCTCAACATTTTTTCTGAATTTATTCCGAGACTTATTACAATTTCACTATAAATACTGAAAAAGCACATAAAACCTTCAATAACACATTTTTCGATCCAATCTTCAAGTAATCAAAACTTTAACACATTTTTTAGATTGACCAATTCAGTTCCAACAAGAAAATTGATTATTTTTCTTCAAAATTTTCAATATACAAATTTTTCGCATGTAACAAGTTTATTTCCCTATCTCGAAAAACAAATAAGGACTAAATGAAATCACCTACAAAGGACAGAAATTTTCCGTTCTGCATGTAATATATTTCATACGAATATTCATACTTTGTTTTACACAAATTGTTTATATACAGTTCCATCATTGAATATGTAAATTTTGCATATTTTCATTCAAACGAAAATTTGCATCCACTCTTGGAAAATTAAATTTTAGTGACAAAAATGTTTATTAACATGGAACACAAAGAATAATGGCACGACGTATGCAAATTGAGTGACTATGAAATTTGGGTGTTCGAACTGAAAAAAATGTGTATTCACAAAAAAAGACTGTAAAATACCCTAAAATGTGAGCCATAAATTCAAATTCTTTAACTTTAATTCAAAATGAGTTCTCGAAAAGTTCGAACTAAATTTCAGGATAACGAATAATAATATTTCTCTGTCTCTCTTACTGAACGACTACTCTTGTGAGAGCGAAAAGGACAGTTGCGTAGTCGACCATCCCTACGAATAACGATATATTTCATGTTTGATTATAATGATTCGACTCTCTGAATCTCGTTGATTAAAAAACATAATTTTGAGTGGTCAAAAAAATTTTATCTACAATAATTTGCGTACAGTTGCTATCCTAAACTGAAAATTTTTGACTATGTAAAATTGTAAGTATATATAGTCGCTCAAAAATCGTCGATCTGTAAATGGCACCTTAATTTTACGTTAAACTGAAACTGATTAGAAAGGAAATGACTCTATTTTTATCAACAATTTAAAATGTCTCTTTTTCTTTGAAAAAATATTGGTCTATCTTAATATTTCGAAAATTTCCTGCTGCTTATTTCTAATCAATATCCACATTAAAAAAATTCATAATTTCTACATTTTAATCTATTTATATCTATCGATTTGAACGAAAAAATAATCCAAGTCCACAAAACTTTCTTACTGTACGTTTTTTTTTCACTTTTAAAATTCAATTGCAAAAATTCTCAAATCCCCGAATTCTTCGATCTCACAATTCGCAGATAAAGAAGAGCATGGGCCCAACTCTTAACCCGACCACAAGCACAATCTATCGGTCCCCACCGTACTCACTTCAAGTCCCACTTCATTGCCGACTCACGCAACTCACGAACCTCACGGGCCTCAACCCCCCTCCCCCACAACTCTATTCAATCCCTCCATATGCTCCGCAACCTCTGCGAGACTTGGAATTCCGGGAGATTCCAAAAAAGACGACGAAAAAGGGACATCGCGGGCCAACATAAAAGGAGATGAAGGGAAAAAAGGAGAAATCGCGAAGAGGCGAATTCGCGTATTTTTGGGAGAAAGTCGCGGCGAGTCAAAAGTTGGCCCCGTCAGCGAGTGACGGATGTAATGCGGGAGGCGAAATCGTTTCTTCCCTTGATTCGAGACCAGAGAAAAAGGGAAGAAGAAAAAAAGCGAGCGAAGACCGTCCAAATTTCCGACTATTCAAATACATCGCGACCTTGCGTAAAAAGGGATGTAGGAAATGTATTCCATTTGCATGCGCATCTTCGAAAACTGCATTAATCTCGGCCACGTACGTCCGTCTTCGCGGCCGTGATCGTTTGCGTAGCGTGTACGCGATTCGTCCAATTAAACGTCGGTAGATGAAAAGGGAAAGAGGAAAAATCGCTTTTCATTGAGGGGCAAGGAAAATGTGGGATCGTTTCAAGGGGATTTGAATACGAGGGTATGCTCGATTCTCGTAGGATTTACGCATTTTCAGAGTTACAGGAATGTTCGCTGATTTTAATGAGCGAAATTCAAGTTCGTACTATCAGTTTTTTTCTGGAAGTTTTTTATTTTCAATGGAAGAAGAGCACGAGAAGATGAAGTTTCATCAAATTCGAAAAAATGCAAATATTTACCCAGCAGATTTCCCCCCTATTTTACCACGATGTGATGGGGGAGGTGACGCATGCATAATTCTCAAAAACTGTACATGCCCTTTTCTAGAATCTACCCTAGCCAGCAGGGAGCGATGAGATTTCGACGCCAAAACGTCTTCAAAAGGCGATGTTTAGGCGACGTTTTAGTCAATATGTAAAATCATTAAAAAGTTAAATTCAGAGTGTTTTTCGAACAAAATGAATGGAATTCAGTACAATCTTAATATACTTATATACAATCTTTGATAATTGTATTTGTGATCGCTTTTTGAAAAATTTGAGCTCTAAAAGTTTGAAAATTCCGAGTTTCTCGAGAAATTTTTTCAATTCTACGTTTTTTCGGAATTTGAAAGTATCGGGTTTTCTGAGACATTGAAAATGTTGGAATTTTTCCGAAAATTTTGAAAATTGTTAGATTTTGGAAACATTCGTCAATTTTAAGTTTACTTTATGAAAAAATTCCAAGTATTTCGGAAATTCAAAAATGTGTAGTTCTGTAACAGATTTGTGAATTTTCAGTACTTTTGAATATTTGAATATTTTGGGTTTTTCCAAAAATTTGACATTTAGAGTTGGATGCAAAATTTGGAAATTGTTAGTTTCTGGAAAACAATCGTAGATTTTAAGTTTTCTTAAATGCAAAAATTCCGAGTTTTCTGGAATTTCGAAAATGTAGTTCTATAGAAGATTCGCGAATTTCGAGTTTTTCTGAAAATTCGAATACCTAAAATTTTTGGAAAATTTGACATTTAGAGTTTTGTGAAAATTTTGTAAACTCTTTATTTTTGGGAACAATTGAAAATCTCTATTTCTTTTTATTGTGAAAATTCGATATTTTTTACAAAAATCGAACAAGTGTTGAGTTTCTTAAAGAATTGAGAAATTCGAGTTCTTGCAAAATTCAAGTTTTTTGAAAAGTTTGAAAATCTTCAAGATTTTCGGACGTTCATAAAATTTTCTGTTTTTTTTTTTTTTAATGGAAATCCTAAGTTATTCGAAAGATTTTAGAATCGCATGTTTTCATTTTCATTTTACAATTGTCATTTTTTGGAAATTGAAAATTTTTGATACTTAAAAAATTACAAGAATTCTAAAATTTTTTGGTATTCATTGAGTTCAAAATTGTTCAAAAATTCTGAATATTTTGAGTTCCTCGGAAAATTTCAAACATCTGATGTTTTCGAAAGGCTTGGAAAGTTCATGTTTTTTGGAAAATTGAAAATTTTGAATTTTTTTGAGAAATTTTTCGTCTCAAAAAATGCGACGAGAAAACGTCACCAAAACGTCGCCCTCAACTGGCTAGGGCAGAGCCCCTTGGCCGCATCGAATGTGCAACGTCGATGTGCATTTTTCAAAACGTGAAAGCGCGGCTCGGGCTCCATCTCGCGCGCGTACACGCGGAGACCCATATAAATCTCGGGTAGAATCGCGGGCATGTGTCGTCGTCAGAAAGTCAAGAAAGTCCGCCAAGCCCGGCACCGCACTAATACTATGAGGGATCGCGGTGTCTCCTTAACGTCAGCCACCGCAAGACTTATCTATCTCCTGGTTCCCGGCTCAAAGGGAACGAGCGCGCATAATTTGAATAATCAAAGTCCGCCGGGACGCGATTCCCTCGATTTGTTCGGGAAAAAGTAAGGACGCGGCTTGTCACGGCTTGTCACCTTTGCCGCGCCGTCAGACGTCATCCAGGGCCGAGGACGATCGATGCCCGAGAGCGACGCGGAAACCGAGCTAAATGCCTCGGTTGGGTTGTATCCGGAAGTGACTTCAAACTCGAAACAGTGGAAATCCACGAATTATAATCATCACTGAGAAAACCAGTGGTTTTGCTGCTTAAGGTCGAGAGAAAAAAGACTGCGTCGCATTACGCGCAGGAGTCCGTGTACCAATGACTTTTTATCATTTTTTTGCTGTTTGCAGACGACTGTCACTTTTTCATCGTTCAGAAACGAGCGGAGGACTTGTTTCGCGTTATGGGGGATTTGTTTTCTTTTTTTGTCATGAAGCATAAAGTGATGTTCGGGATTTTTAACACTGTTCTGACATTTATACACTAGGGGCCACATCAAAGCCACATTTTCTTCCCCAATAGCGTTCTAGGACAGCGCGTGTACGCATTTCCAGAGCAGATAAACGATGAGCCGAGATACTTGATACGCGGCTCGGTGGCGATAACGAAACCGGAAGGAATGCTTCTTCTTTCGTACCCTCGGCTTTTAATCGCCAACTACGAAAGAATCGGAGTGAGATTTCGTGGCTTGATTGCGAGCCTCCTCCTCCGCACACGACGATTTATTTTCTCTCCCCCTGAACACATTTTCTCTTCAATGCCACATCTAATTCTATATAATCGACGTTTTATTCAAAGCAGAAACGCGTGCAGTGCGTCGAGTCTCAATTATAATTCACCCCACTGCGAAATTCGTCTAGCTTCAAAAATATGACTCGTTACGTGGCATAAGAACTTTAATTTGAGATATCCAACGAACTTGGGTGAAATAAAAATGAAAGAAAATGGTAGCAATCGATCAACTGCGCTAATTAAATCATCCGTCAATTAGTGAGTGTTTGGTCGCACATGCATGCTCGCGCCTGAATGTCGTCTGAAAAAATTAAGTCGCCGCTACTCCGGGAATTTAATTAAACGCAGTCGAAGGGAAGATAAAGAGAAAGAGGGAGAGGGAGGAAGAGTGAGGCGATATAGGAGAATGTGGCTCTGGGTGCAAGAAACGCCTCGTATTATTTGCGAGGCCTCTCATGATTTATACGTTAATAATTTAGCGCCAAGAGGAGCGCTCTGCTTGTAATGGCTAAATTGCGATAACTATGTCTTTGGGGTGATTTTGCAATTAGGCGGGTGTAATATTGTAACTTTGATGCCGAATTAATTACAGTGTCGTTATTTGCCGCGCCAACCCCGATCACTTCATCTTTTTGTCCATGTGTTGGGCGTGTTATTGGGGAATATTGGAGGTTTATGGCTCGAGAGAAAATAGATGGATTTGGTAGAATTTTGATATTGTAATTTTTGATGAACTGTGGTGTTTTCGTCTCCATATGACTTTTTATCAATTTGTATTTGTATGATTAGTTGAATTTTTTGGTATCGAATTATTTGAGATTATGTATGTTCAATAAATTGTTAATCGGGAGATATTAGATGTACGCTATAATCGAACATAGCAAAGACACTTTATTTTTGTATGTTTATGTTTAATTTGAAAATCCATGTGCGTACTCACACTGGCGAAAAACCCTACTACTGTCAAGTTTTCAAAATCTGTTTCAATCAATCGAAAACCCATGTTTGCACTCACAACGGTGAAAAATTATTGCGGGGTTTTCAAGAAGTTTTTAAGAAGAATTTCAATGACCCACTAAATTATAAAATGCATATGAATACTCACACCGGCGAAAAATCCTTCAAGTGTCAAGTTTGCAAAATCAGTTTTAATCAATCAAAAATCCACGTTCGCAATCACTCTGATGAAAAACCATCCCATTATGAAGTTTGCAAGAAGAATTTTAATGATTCGACCCACCAAATTGGAAAATGCATGTGCCTACTCACACTGGCGAAAAACCCTTCTACTCTAAAACATGCAGAAGAAGTTGCAGCCAATCAAAAACACAAGTTCGCACTCACACTGGTGACAAACCGCCCCAGCGTGTAGTTTGCAAGAAGAATTTCAATGACCCATCAAATTTTAAAATGCATATACATATTCACACTGGCAAAAAACCCCTTCAAGTGTCGATTCCGCAGAATCACTACATAAATCCAATTTCATTAAAATTTCCACAATGTGAAAATTTAATCTCCTAAGGTAAATTCATGATAACGTTCATTTCCTGATCCGAGTTACCCTGTTTGACAGTGTGTCCATAATACAACAAGGTACGTATTTCTCGCGAGGTACAGATGATACCTTTGTATCACTTCGCCTCACGTCAGAGGCAAACACAACGTGTACCGCAACTACGCGACGAGGATCTTCCTATATACAATACACAGCGAAGCAATATCGACAGTTGAGCCAATATTTGCCATTCAAAGGTAAATTATCAATTGCTTATGCATTCTACGAATGCGCGAATAAATTAGCGACGCTGTTCAATTAATGTCACGTCCAGAGTCAAATCCTCAATGACATCCGCACTGCCGCAATAAGATATCAATAATAGTCGCAGTTGTTGACTTCCGTTTCAACGAATCATGTCATTGATAACGATCACCTCATTCTATATAACCAGATTCTATACATCTATGGATCGCCAACTGCAGAGTAGCAATTTGGAGATGAGCTCACGTCTCACCCCCCAAAAACATCGAAAAAGTTACCTCTCAAACCTATTTTCTTGCATTACAAACACACTTGTTTCATTTCGATGTTATCGAAAATAAATCGCCATTAATACATGTTAGGAGGCCACAGGCACGGGAGATCAGATGCTTCAAAGATATAGAGCACGGGAGAAGGCGGAGGAAATAAAAGAGGGGTATGGGGAATTAAAAAGGTCTGAATCCTCCGATCTCTTTAGTTTTCCGCCCCCGCAATCGATGGCTAGAGCCGATAGCAACATCCGGTATGAGAGCATTATGGCTATTTTTTTCCATCGTCTTACGTACGTACTCGAGAAAACAGCCGAGCGCAATTTTCAGGGATACTGGAAAGAATATATATATATTCTTTTATACAATCGAATGCAGACAAAGATAATGATTATATCTAATCATATATGACAAAGGTTTTCATGTACGATCGAAACTAGAATTGTTAGAAACTTTTCCCCTCAACCTACATAAAACACTCATCCAAGTCACCCCATCGAACGATCCTTCAATCCCCGCGTTCTCCAATAAACAAAAACAAATGGAGTAATTACACCTCGTGCCCGCGGCGTTTTATGAAAGTACATAAAGGCCCGTCTGTCTTTATTGATATTGACAGCGCGTGCAGCGTGTTATGAGCGTCTCGGAAACGCGGGAAAAGTGATTTATGGCGGCAACACCTGACGTCGTTTTGGTCACTTTGCCTGGTTGCGCGCGAGAGAACGACGGGCCGCAGTTACGCCATTTTTTGCCGCTCATCCCATTAGTAATGCCGCGGTCATTACGCGTCGCTCGCTCAATTTCCCGCAGCTAATAAATTCCGATAAAGTTTTCCCGTCGTCCCGGGGTTAAAGTCGGACACGCGTGTGCGCACTTATGTGCGGCTCAATTCGGGCGTAAATCTCGCTAATACAACTCCCACGCGCTCCATCGCGAACACCTCAGACACCGCGACTGACGGATTAACCGCGCTTGATTGTCAATGAAGATGTTGCGCGTCCATTACGGCGCGTTTTTTTCGCCGCCGACCGTCTTTCTTAATCGATTTTATTATGTTGCGGGCGTAATTTGTGTAATGCCGAGTAGTACTTGAATTTCAAAATTGTTTATATGTGTAGTCCCAGCCTGTTTAGAGGTGGCCCTAAATAAGTCTAATATTACCGGGCAGGGAGCTGTCGCCCGCGCCCTTATCATCATTAGCGTCGTCGAAATAGCGTCACGTTTGCCGTCGTCCCATGGCTCACGTCTTTATACGCGATATACGACACACGTAATATACACTGATTGGCGACACCTGACACACGCTTCGCGTGCAACGCGCGTTCCCCCCCATAAATGACGAGTAATGCCGATAAGAAAATGCTGCATGTGGGCGAATTCATTTGTGCGTATACGCATTGTTACGTATCACGAGAAAGATTTCAAAAAATTCTTGAAGAATTATTTTTACGTGCTGTACACTAGAAAAATGGCAGTAGGTCTAGTGTTGAATGTTGAATAATTTTGCAATAATGTCTCACATTTTCTGAAGAATTTCATAATTTTTTCGGGAGTTTAAGTAGCCTCAATAAAATTTAGCAAAGATGAAATATTTTTTTACGTGGATAAAAATTACCGAAATTCTAGGAAATGTCGTGATTATTTTAAAAAATGTTGTTTGATGACTTGCAGCCAGGAACATAACAAATTTCACTGGCGACAATGATTCTATAAAAAGTTAACGATGGCGAAGTTTTTTGTTCTTATGGTTATTATTGATGATGATCATAATTATTGAATGTACTCACACGTCTTGCGAAGTAGCGAGGCTTGGAGAATGAGCCGCTCCCTGTGCTTGCAAAAAAACTCGGGCTTGATCCCGTAGCGGCTGAGGAAGTCGTCGCATTTGCGCAGCGCGGCGAGAGCTTTCGTGACCCGGACCCTCTCGAGGCTCGGTTCGGCTTCCTCGTAAGTCTCGTCCGGCAGCAGCATTCCCATTGTCGTCCCGTAAGAACATGTTCATCACGGGCTATTCTAGCTTGGGCAATTATCCTCTTCTCACCTGGAAAAAGTATCGTTTATTTCGTCATTAATAAAAGGAGATGAGGAATTTCATTCGATCCTCGGAAGTTATGAAAAATTCCAGGCGATTTCGACAAGTTTCGTAAAGCATCAAAAGATGTCTAAGCATTATCTTCAACAAACTTTCAAGTTTTTGGTTTGCCAATAAAAAAGAACATTCGGGTATCCCTAGAACACGTATAGAAATCATCAAAAAACGAGTTTACGTACATTTTTAATCCGGTTTCTTTTTAAGAGTGGTGAAAATATGGTTACTACCGAGTCCCGCGGAAAACCCCCCAAAAAACCATAAAAATTTCTGGGTTTCTAAAGTGCCTAACCTAACCTGAAGTAGTCGTTCTCTGTTACGAACATAAATTTTTATGGTTTTTTTAGGGGGTTTTCCGCGGAACTCGGATCCCACCGAAAATATTTTTTTTCAATTCCCTGAAGCACGGAAATTCAGAATGACGAAAAACACTTCAAAGCATGAAAAATCACGAATTTTCCGTTGCGCGAAAGACGGGACGTGACAGCACAAAATGACACAAAAAGTGTTGCGAAGTTCAGACTAGAAAGAAATAAAGTACCCAATCACTTTCTTTTTTTCGCGGAAGAGGCTTTTCCGCGTGGCAAAAGACGCGATAGACGCAAATCTCGGCAAGTTTCGATGCTCGGGAATCTATGATATGGCATAGATCGAGATCGCGGCCTTTTTACCCATCGCGCTACCGGCAAAGTCGATCGAGCGAATCGGTATATAAGGGGAATATTATATGGGGAAACCTTGATCGTCAATACCGTATAATTCGCCGTGGGTGGTTTTCGTTTGTGCTTGTACCCGACTCTTCGCATGTAAAGCACATCGTCCACACAAACTCATAACGCGAACATACGCGCGCAGGCATTTCTTTTCTACATTTTTTTATAAAAATGCAACGCTGAGCGCATTGATCCTCGCGATTATTTGACCTGCCCAACCTTTTTTCCAATACGATCATTCAGATAGTCATTCGTGATCGAATTATCCATTCATTTATTCATCGATTCAATGAATCAATTTGGGTTCGGAACTCTAGGACCGTTCATAAAAGACGTCACGCGGGAAAAAAAGGGGGGGGGGGTGGGCGGGGTATGTCAAAATGGGATAATTTCTTAAAATAAACTCGTTCATAATAAGTTATGAATAAGTAACCCTTCCTCTCCCCCCACTCATAATTTTATTACGTAACATGTGAGCAGCCTTTAATAAATTTGACACTCCAATATTTTCTAAATTTTGAAATGTAAAGTTCGGAGTTACAAGGGAACAGCGGTAAACCCAGTTTTCTGTCACGTGACGCCATTAACTTCCACTGCGCGGCCTTGCGATGTTATTTGTAGATGAGAGTATTAGATTTCGAAGAAACGCCTTGATTGATTCGCTTTGCCTCGTTTCACGGTATGACTTGGATCTCGCGGCAATGAGCTTTATCGATAATATAGGCAATTAATTAGGAGGTCGCGGAAGATTGCGTGTGGCGAGGCCATTAGAGCGCCACCGACTTGTTGCCATTTTTTGGCGGCCGAATCAAGTGCTTGTTGTTGTTAATTGATGTTTTAGTTGGGCTTTATATCGCAGCGGTGCCTCAGCATCGCCATTGCCGCACGACGTTAATGGGCTTGTTCGTTCCGCGAAGGTGTTTGGGATTAATTGTAAAAATATGCGTATAGCCTCAGGAATGCAAATTACCGCTCATGATTAAAATGTAACGGCGCCGGGGAAATTCTCGTTTCAGATAGAAATCCGCGAAAGGGAATATGCTGCATTAGATTATAGAAGTAACGAGTCACTTGACAGTTGAAAATTCTGGTCTAAATTCAAAAGCAATTCAAATTGTCGGTTTTTGGATACACTGGGATTTCACGAAAACCAAATGTAAAAAAATGACTAACAGCTCACTTTGCTGCCGAAAAAGTACGGTATTAGGAGTTTAAAAGACTTGAAATGTAACTGGAAGTTATTTTGTCATCAGTACTATTCATAATCATGATTTTAACGCCAAAAAAACGGTAACAATCACTCACTTTTTTCCCGTGTTTACATACGTAATCAACATTGACAATTTGACCAAACGGTTCGTCGTTGTCCTATGAAAGGTAGAGAACCTTCTCTACCTTTCATACGTTGTCCCTCCATTTCTGATATATATGTTTTTTATCATTCAACATGGCGCTTTCTAATTCACCCATTAGTTAAGTGCGGCCATTTTTAATTGGAATAGCGTATTCGAATCCAACTTGGCATTGATCAACAAAATACTTATAACAAAATCATTATGAGAACAAATTTAGTCACAGAGAAAATAATGAAACAAAAATCCCTACAAATACGTATAACGCTTGTATACACATGCACATGATAATATATTCGAAAAATATCTCCGCCCGGATCGTTTCAGCCGAAAACATTGTTGTTTCTGGCCAAAGCCGGGACGAGAAAACGCGTTTCAATCGAGTTTCACGCATGTACGAGCGCAAGGTTGTGATTAGGGCCTGGAGGCCCTGGAGCACTTTACGGCCGCCTACAACATTAAAGACGCAATGAAGGAGATATGAAAAGAGCGGGACGATGAAGACAAAAAAAAGGGATAAAATATGAGGGTAAGAAACAGTGAAGGGTATGCAAACTCGGCCGCACATGTGCTCGCGTGGGAAAGTATCGGCTCGTCTATCATATCCTCCCCCAAATGTATACACTCAGGCCGCGCAGAACGTCATAAACCACAGAGCTTCACCTCTAACTCGCGAGTTCGTATCTCGGAGCGAAATTTGCTACTCCTCTAAGCAAGTTCTTCCGTGTAACAAAGTAAGCGTATTTGCAGTCGCCATTTTAGAAAACCCAGAAAATACGAATAGTGCGGGCCAAACTTTGTATCAAAGTGATTACAAATATGGCTGACGGCGATGCATGCGCAGAAAAATTTTCAATAAAGTAGAATGGAAAACGATGAAACAAATTACACCTCATTGGAAATATATTCTTTACTGTTACGTTTGCCCCGTATTAGACAAAAACCCAGACACTAGAGTTATCTCAAGCCAATCCCACCCCTTCTGAACCTCAACCCGCTGACAACAAACGCGCGTCAATTTTCGAAAGCCGATATCCCTGAAGCGTTATTTGTTTTCGCGCGGAAGAGGATGGAAATAACAGAGGACGAGCTTGATGGGAATCTAATTGGGCCAAAACGCGTTTCCGCTATTACTCTCCCTCGCGCTGCACACGGGGTTCAAGACGAACTGGCTCTTCTGTTCTGCTCTAGTTTAAAATGTTCCAATGTACATACATGGCATTAGCGCGGGACCGTATCGCGAGAAGAGGCAAGAGCTAACGCAAAATAGGTACATACGTGCGCGGCAGATACGAGGGCCGCGCTATGGTAGCGTATCGTTATCGTGCAATCGTCGTTAAAGCCGTGTTCCGCGCGAGGGCAAGACGAAAGGAGAGGAGGCAAAAAAAATGTGCGAACCGCCGCGAGCGGGCTTAATCCTTGCCCCGCTCGCTTCCAACATTTATCACCCCGAGTATCGGGATCATTGTGCCCGCGCGAGGGTTATCGAGAACCCGCGTCAAACTCGGAATCATCTTCCTGGGTTAAATGCTTTAATGACTCTGTTGAGTTATGGCTCGTGGTTTTCTTATCTAAAATAAGGGTTGCCGTCTGATGCATTGGTGCCTGGGCAGTATTTTTTGTAGTCTTCCGGACCAACCAAGTGGCTTTGCTGATCTCAATTGCCACAGTAGAAAAAGCTAATCGTTTTGACCAGTATTCTTTGAAAAAACCTTATTTATCTCATTTTTCATTGATTCACTCATGATTCGAGGAAATTTTGGAATTTTACCAAACCTGCAGAAAATTTTTCGTAATTTTCGAAAATACTGCAATTCTTGTAATTCTCGGAGATTGATGCTGATTCAGATGTATTTTTTCATAAACTTATGGAAATTATGAGGTATAATTTAGATACTTCTCGTCATTGTTGTGAAAATATCAAGAAGTTTTTGGATATTCACAATGCATGGATTTTTCGAATATGATACTGCAATTATTCCACGGCGGAAATAATCGGCCTCCGCGAAAGGCAATTATGCCGCCCAGCTCGTATGATTTCTTCTTCGGAAGTGTTGAAAATCGGGGATGATAACGAATCACCCGTTGATGAAGGTTTTCACGTTGGAAATGAATGCGAACTGGGTGGCTTTGATGTGAGACTGCATTTTTCGTGGCGAGTCGAACGCGCAGCATGGAAAAAAAATGTAAAAAATGATGTATAGAAGAGTATTCCATGGAAAAGAGAATTTTTTTACCGGGCTTATTCTGAAGTTTTGTGAGAACATTTTTTTGCGAGAATATGTGCAGTAAAGTCGTAATCTAAATGTCGTAAAATCGTATTCTAAAAATGCGATTTACCACATAAAAATATGTAATAAGAGGCAAAAATTCGACAACGATCATTTCGACTAACTCATGCTTAACTCATTTCGAGCACATCATCTATTTTACAAACATATCTTCCCTCCAAAACAAAGCTATAAATTTTCCACTCATACGAATCAACGCTTAAAATAACTGAAAAACTGTTTTTCCTTTTTTCAATTTTCTAAAAATTCGAGAACGATTCTCAATTGTTTGAAATCGCTGCAACGTTCGTTTGACAAGCATTGACAAGCGAAATTTCCAAACTTTCGATGTTTTGGCGTGGAAAAAACTTTTTTGTTCACAAGCGCCACAAAATTACCACGTAAATTTGTAGCCTGAAAGAAGAGTGTGAAAAGCCGCGTTCAAAAAGTTTCACAATAGTGATCGAACTCTCGGGAAAATGGCAACACAGAAGAGATGTTTGAAAAGGCCCAGGAAAAGCCAGAAAAAAAGGAAAATTAACGGTTTCATCCGATTTTTTTTGGAGATGCTGAGAAAAAGCAAAAGCAACGACGTTGTTTGCGTGGCCGTTGCAGCCGGCAAATGTTGGCATAAAATGGACATGAAGGAGAGGTGCAAATACATTCGTTCCTCCGAAAAAGGAGCAAGCTCGAGACGAAGGACAAAACGATCTAAAAAACGGTAAAAAATGTGATAAATCTACCAAAGATGTATTTATTATTCATTGAAAATTTTCATTCCTTAGATGTTAATTAACGGCGGAAAACGAGGGACCAAAAGAGTTGGAAGGTTGAGAGAAATCATAGAACGAAACTACGTGACTTTTCTCCGAGTTTTCGTGTCCGGTTTCACACATTTTGGCGATTGATAACTCAAATCTTGGTCGAAAATCGCTCTTTCTCTGTTAAACAATATCTTCCAAAAAAATGTGCATTTTGACAAATTTAAATTCGGAAAATTTGTTGTTACTTTTCGAATTTTGTTTTGTAAATATATTTGCGATGTATAAAATTTATAATGATGACATGAAATTTGACGTTCATTCATTTATTTATTAGTAATTTATTCATTTATTGAATAACTTTTTCGAGTAACCTGCAAACATTTTTTCGATAGTCTGCATCATAATGGTACAAAATTATAGATTAATATTGTACAAATTTTTCACGTCTGCAAAAACAACTTTGTTTTAAATCCCTGATAGTTTTCCGAATTCATTTCCTATTCCTATAAATTCGTGCATTCAAAATAATTTCCCAAAATCTCAAATAATAAATTCCAAAAACGTTCGAAAATACTGTAATCAATACTCAATTAATACTCTGTCGAAGGGAGAGATTCAACTTTTCGAATCCAAGTCGATGCTTGGCAGGTTTTTGCAGCCCTGACCTTTTGAACCTCGCCCGCTCGCGGATGTAGCATGTAATTAGGGGTCAGGCTAACTCGCAAAAGTGGCACACACCTCCAACGAATTACGTGTTCCCACAGCATAGTTGGAAATTCAGCATCTTGTGCCCAACACGCAACAACGCTCGCATCAACCGCCCCTTGCACAGCCTCTTTTCATTTACCCCGATTCGCTTTCCTTTTCCTCCTCCTCTCGCTTTCCTTTTATTTCCTCCGCATCTCGAGTGCGAAAATGTCTAACGCAAGTCATTTCATGCTTCCGTGATTTCAGCCGGAGCCGCAAAAAACGAAATGCGGGATAATTACGCTGCGTTTTCGAAACCCTCGCAGAGCTGAGTTCTGTCTGATCGGCGGCCATATTTTTTTCACTCGCGTTACGACGAACTTTTCCGTAATACATTTCTCGAGGACTCACAGATTTCGTAAGTGACGCGCTATTATGTGACAGTAAATGAAAATTCAAAGAACGAAATTTTCAAAACGGAAATTGAAACCCGAACCCAAAGGCGTCTCAAGCTTCGATGCCAACGCCAATTGTTTCGAGAAAAGCATTAAAATTCCAATGCGCCCGGTAAAGTACGATAATTAGATGGAATTGGGAAAAAATGGGCAACAAAAGCGTCGACACGTGGGCTTTAACACCTATAGGGTAATATTTTGCGAGGCGAAGTAATGGCGGTATGGTGCCGCAGCAACAGCAACACAGCGCCATGAGATAAACCCGGCGAAGGAAGGGTGGTCGTGCCATTGTATTGTAATACAGTTTGAGCCCGAGCAGGTAATGGGGCATGCTTACAAGTACTTGAGAGTAAACAGGGTGTCTCGATCGAATATCGATCGGCTCGAGTTATCGGCGATCGCGAGCCCGGAATCTACGTACGATCGGAATGAATTATCCGCGTCCGAGAAAAATAGAAAAAACGTGCTTAGCTCGCTTCATATAACGAGACTGTCACGACTCGCGCTCATGAGGCGTTGCTATCGTTTGGGAAATGTGCTTAGATTTTGTTGGAATCCGCCAGATGAGATTTTAAATCACGATACGTTACTCTGGATCCGAATCACTGATATAATAGGCATTTTGAAGATGTTTAACAATATTTTTTCATGATCTCGATTTTTTTTGAATGAGAAAAAGAATTGATGAAATATTTCTTTTACGAAAACGTTAATTGATGATTATAACAGAACTGTCTAAAAATCACTTGTCGTTGATTTTTGTACGGATGAAGGCCAGTCATTCAATTACAGCTTGAAAAATTGCATCTTAGATCCTCTTAAAGATTATAGTCCGACGTGCATCAAAATATGACAAATCTAGAACGATGATGGAACGCATATTAAACTCACGCGTAACTTGACTTGATATTAATTAAATTCAGCGTTTATGTAAATCTGGACTTCAACGGCATTTCAGGTCGTGCTCTCAATGTTCAAGATTTTCATTCATCACACGTATGAACTGTTGCAGATAAAGATGTACGATTGTTCGTATTTTCGTGATTGAATATTTATAATTGAGTTTGCATCTCCCAGAGACAAAAAAACGACAAATTATTGGAAAATATCCTACCCCAAATTTCCTGACAGTACCGCCCATCAGAATCAAATTCGTTCATGCATTCAGGAACTGCAAAACATCGAGAGCGGAATCAATTATCAATAATTGGTCTCGTCACTATTCCAACAAGGAATTCCGAAATTTGATAGCAATAAAAAAATAGCTGTTAACGACTAAAAAAGTTCATCGTTGCTCCGTTGTTTATTCATTTTAAAATACCCAGGGCTTCTAAAATTTCCGGTTTTCTCGAAATTGCAATTATTTCGCGATTGATTCATATTGCGTAATTTCCCTTCATCGTTCGAACAATGATTCCATGGGACGATTGAATGATTTCACGAGTAAGTTCGAGAAGAAAATCGGTCTTACTAAAATTGGCGGAATCCGAAGAAAAACGTATCTGCGACGACTCCGCCGACTGTGTGACATGCAAATCGCGGACGCGGGGGAGTCAAGGCACCTGATGAATATTTACTTGACTTTGTATCATGGCAGAACGGCATCGATATCGAACGTCGATTAAACGTATAATTTTCAAATTAAACCTCAGCTTCAACTTCCCAACGACATCGCAATTCACGCGAGCCTGTATAAAATTCAATAATAACTCTACGTTTTTGAATCCCTTCAACTTGCAGGGCGAAAATTGCTTTTTCAGTTTAACAATCGAAATGAGAACGACAAAATTTTAAAAAAATGTGAGTATGAATCTTATGAATTAATTTGCGAAAATGTTAAAGTTCTCAATTTTTAGATGTTTATTTGATGCTCAGACTTTCTAACATTCGTGACTTGTGGGCAATTTAAATAAAAGAAGATAAAAAAAATTAATCAGACCGTCCGCAAATTCCACAATCAAAAACTTCCGCGCGAAGCTCAAAAAACTCAAACGTTAAAAAGTCGCTAAATTTTCATTTGCCGATGATAATTTTTTTAGCAATATTAAAAAATCCATAAAGTCATCTTCCTCATCTAACTTTTGCCTCCAATCGAAGAAGAGAAACCTGCCAATGACAACACGATATGAAGTTCTGAACACAATTAATTGTTGCGGGTACGAGGAGCGAGACGGCGAGTAATTATTGGTTATCATTTCGATAGACCCAGTCATTTACGTTGCAAGTCGATGTGGGTTATAATTAAGCCCTACAAAACGCGCGCGCACAAAAGCCGAATGTTCTTTCGCGATTGAATCTCGCTATTCAATGAAATCATTGCTATTGAATACGGAAAGCTCCTTACCGCTTTTTTGATTCTCAAAGAGTCCTTTGAATTTCACCAATTTGGTCGCGGCGCCGAGAAACCTCGCTACTCCATGCAATTATTGCACTCGAATAATTTCCGTCGATTTTGTTCTGTTTACACAATTTTTCTCCGTTTTCGTTTCCCGTTCCCTGGACACCACGCACTTTTTTTACGTAAACGCGGCGACATATTTCTCTATCAATTTTTTTTCATCCTGACATGCACATCCCATCTTAAATATGAAAAATGTATTCCTCCTTTTTTCCAAAATGAAAAATTGGCATGTACAATTTAAAATTTGCGGATTACTTCAATCACACGTGGATTGCGGATTTTTATGAAAATTACACGCTTTGATGGTGGGAACAGTTTCGGGCGCGGAGAGTCATTTTGGGGCCGGATTTTGGGGGCCTAAAATGTATAAAATCGTCAATGTCGAGAACGCGCGAGGAACCTCGTCCTCGAGAGATCCTTCCGGTGGAACTCCGGCAAGCGAAGGAAGAAGCGCTGGTCTTATTGAAGTGCTTTCACGTTGCGAACAAGAAGTGGGGGCCGAAATAGGAAGTTCGGTCCGCGTTGGGCCGAATGAATGGACGGAGACAAAATCGCGATTGAGACGTCTGTCATTACGATCGCATTTAAAATTATATAAATTAATGGGGCGTTTTTTCAGTGAACGCTGTAGTGTATCCAGGAGGCTATATGTACGCTGTTCAGGTCATAATTTGAAATGATAACTTATTTGTAAAAAACCAGAGTGCCCAAGCCTAAAATTTTCACCAGTTTGTAATTTATTCAAAATTTTGTATATGTCGACAAATTTTGAAATTCGTATGAATCATTTGTGATACGTTCTGAAAATTTGAAATATTAAACGATATTTGGAATATTATTTCCAAATTCAAGTAGTTGTAGACAATTTTTCAGAAATTAAAAAATTTGTATTTTCCCCCATTTCCTCCATAATTATGAAATTGAAAAAAAGTTTCAAATTCACAAAATATTCCGACATTATTCCAAGAATATTGCTCTCTAAATTCTAAAATTTGTCATCTATTTTGTGTATTTTTAGCGTATTGTTGACAAATACAACAATTTTTGAATTTTTTTGGGGGGGAAGGTCAGAAAAGGCAAAAAATTTCTCAAATCACGGTTTTTCACCCGATATTATCGTATTGAAATAAGATCTGATTAAATCACGATATACTTAGAATCAAAAAATACACACAGGAATTTTTTTTCAGGAATTTTTCCGAAAGTTCCTGAGATGATCCACCCAACTAATAAATCAAAAGATTTCACTGTCACAGAAACCAGCGTAAAAAAGTGCACATATTCGCGATCTGCACAAATTGAATGTTGCAACAGTGATTAGCTCATTAACCAAGTTTCAACTTTTGGTAATGCATTTACCCTTACAACATCGCGCTCTGCGGAACGTGCGGCATACGCGGGACAATAATAATTAAATATTGCCTGGGAAGGATAATTGATGCCCTTTTGTGGTAGTCGGAAAATTACGCGAGCTGAACTACGTCGGAACAAAGTTTGCCCTAGCAATTAAACAAACGCGTTCCACTTCAATAAAAATTTGGCGCGAAAGCTCGTCCCGTAATTGCGATTTCAATTCCCTTTTTGCACGAATCGTTTTTAATAACGGGAAAGTGAGCGACGCTTCTTTTTGAGGGCAGAAATAAAATCACGAGAAATCACGTTCTGTTGCAATTCGTGAATGGTTTTCGTAACGATTTAAGAGACATTATGTATTATAGTGAAGTGAAAATATTGGAAACTCGAAAAAATCACTCATCATATCGATTAGAGGAGCTGAATGTAATTGGAAATGTTTCAATACTGATTTTTAGATAATATAAATTCGGGCGTCTTTTATCGCATACATGTATAAATAAGTAAAACTTTGATACTTTAAACAAGTAAACGCGTAATACCAAATGATACAGCAGAGTACATTTCTTATGTAATATAAGTTTATGTGAGCGATGAAAATAATTGTAAAATAATTTCTACATACTGAGTGAGACGCACGGATGCTGCAGACACGCATAGAACGCATCCTCTATGTTCACGTTTGGAACTCTGCGAATTTCAAACAAAATGTACTCTTCTCAATAAAATTTCTATGGTTTTAGATTGTTTAAAGTACATACAGAGATCAAGATGTACGAAATTACATTGGATTACTCCGATTTTGTGAATCATCAGTTATATTCAATTGTTCGCAGATTGATTAAAAATGAACAAAAAAGTGTAGAAAACATGAATTTTATTTTTACATTTGTCATGAATTGAGTACTTTCAAGTTCAACACGCTTTCAACGTTCATCGATCGAAAACGATACACCCGATACGTGAGTACGAAAACCGTTGTGTTGCATTGTGTCGAGATCAGTGGCACCACCTAAAAAGCAGTGCTACCATCCATAGGATGCAAAATAACGATTTTTTGAGGTTATTAAATTGTTGTCTGTTGTCGCATCAGTCACATCCCGTGCATCGTCCAAAACGTCAAAATATCGAATTTGACAATTGTGGAAGAAAAATAATTGTTGGCAGTGCCTATGTTGTCTCGCAAAAACAAAGACTCGAGAAAAATCAAAGAAGGTGTCGTTGGCAAATATGTTAAGAAAGAAACGCCACCTGAAATGCCAAGTAAATGGAAAAACAGAACTTGTTTCTTCACATTAGATCTCGAACATTTTGTTTTTTTTTCTAGTTATCAATGTTTGGACGACCGAACCAAATAGAAGATCGAGAAAAAACAGTAACCAACCGCCGATTCCTGTCTCGCCGTTGGTAATTATTCCATTTACTGTGTAGAAAAACAGCAGTTTGTACTTTGTACATCAGTGAATTTTAAGAACAGCATAATCCAATATTTAATTGTAATTTTTTTTTCATACAGATATGAATTGTTTTGGATGTAATAAAAAATACAAACTCTACAAATAATATGTACCATATCAACTTTGCAGAATGTAATTAGGTTCCACATTCGAAACCATTGACAAAGTCCGAATATTCTGAAAATTCATGTCAGTTATGTTTATTTCATAAAATCGATGCATAATTGTCATTAGATAATTTGTTCTTCCGCTAAATTTTGAACCTTTCAATTTTCAAACTCAAATTTGTTTTGCTGATCTTTGATTTTCAAATTCTTTCACCAGAAAAATTTCAGAATTTTTTACTTTGCTTTCTATAGAAATTGTTGAACACTACTTGATCTTACAAATAGAAATTTCATCCAAATATATCGATCAGGTGAAGAATCAAAGTTGTATAACATTTTCTTGTTATTGGGATTATTTTCAAGTTTATATGCAATAAGATAATACTTTTTTTAGCCAGTTCCACAGCAACCAAGCATGGTACAGAAATTTGGCAACATAAAAACAACTAATAGTGCAGTTGGATTAGGAAGTCATGAAGGAAAATACACTCCAAATAGTTCGGTGCCTAATTTAGTACAGAGGTAATGAAAAAAATTCATCATGAGATTGTAGATTCTCCATGAAATTTCAAGACTTTTTTCCCGTTTGATTTTCCAACATTTGTAAAATTAATGAAGTTATCAACATTGAAAACTTCAATTGAACATAGAATATTGAGCATTTTTTGAATTTACACTATTTTTACAAATCTGTGGAATATTTCAAATTTCATTCATAAACTATTTGCAAAATTTAAAAATTCTCACTGATGTTGTGCATTTCTGCAATAATGTGGAATATTTGACAATTGACACAAAAAATGAGAATGTTGAGCAACCTGAAAAATGTCCAAACGTTTGTAATATTAGACTAAAAACTTTGCCTGACAAAAAAAATTGATTGGTTTTGCTATTAGTGTTTAAAAACTGAATTAAGCAATGTTGTAACTGGAACGCAAAATTGCAGATTCGCGAGTCTTTCAATGAATCCTGGTTACCCAAGTGACGCTACTTCATCAATGACAGTGACGCCGATGTACCACAGTGGGATGTCATCAGCAATGTCCCATTTTTACGCGAATCAATACACAGGGTCTGAATTTGAACTGGATAGAATACAAACGCCCCAAATACCGTATTTGCCTTTTGATGTTGACGTGGGTTATGAGGAGTTGAGGCCGTTCAGACAAAGTATTGGGTAAAAACGAGTTTCAATAAGTTTCAATGAGCTGAAGTTTCTATCAGAAATTTGGAGTACACATGAAAAAACATTCGTAATTGCAATAAAAATTACTTTAAACTTCCAATTTGTAAAAATTTTAATAAAGTTATAGTAATAAAAAAGTAAAGGAAATCAGAAAAGTATGAAAGCTATAGATTGCCTCCAAGTATACCTTTTACATGCATCCAATAAATTTTTAAGATACCCCAGTAGTCAATCAGAACGATCCAGTTCAAGAAACGAACAGCAAGCCGAAACAGAACTACCTCTACCTCCGGGATGGTCAGTGGACTTCACCTTGCGTGGTAGAAAATACTACATAGATCATAATACGAAAACAACACACTGGTCTCACCCCCTAGAAAAAGAGGGTTTGCCCACAGGCTGGGAAAGAATCGAATCCGCTGAATATGGAATTTACTATGTGAAGTAAGTGTCCATGAATTAACTTGAACCTAAAGGTAGATTGAGGCATTTCGGCAATTGCTTGAGTCCTGCAATCTTGAGGGCCTCGGAAAATTGTTTGATTCAAAAAGTCTTACTCAATTTTTCTATTCTCACGATTCTTGTTGATTTTTTTCCCAGTCACATAACACGACAAGCCCAGTATGAGCACCCATGCTACCCTCTGGAAATACAAGCTGTACGAGTCGTCTCACCCCCAAGGCACACGCACTTTCACTCGCACAGTGTCTTGGTACCAGCAAACCCGTACCTCAACGAAACCATCCCTCACTGGCTGTACGTTTACAGCCGCGCCTCCGTGGCTCTGGACCGAAAATTACGATGGGAACTCTTCCGTCTTCCGGAACTCGACTGTTTCAACGCGATGCTGACACGACTGTATAAACAGGAACTGGAGGAAGTCGTAATGCGTTACGAAGAATACAGGCAAAGCCAATTCCAATGATGATTATTGGTACAAATTAACATTAAATAATTTGAATTGTGATTTATTTACAGATCGGCGCTACTGTGCGAAATCGAACAACGCTTGAAAGAAACAAATCCGGAATCGAGTGATTCCAATACGAACGTAGTCGGAGTACGCAGGTCTTTGTCTTGAATATCGCTCAGAATTTTGTGAAGTGTTTTTTTTTTTTTTTTTTTTTTTTTAATATAATAATGTACAAATCGTGCCTTTGCCCTTGAACAAAATGTGAGATACTATATTTTCTATCATACTTTGTTGAGTATTAATATTTATATAGAACTAATAATAATATTTTACCAAGTTTCGACTGTCATTTTCATTTAATTTTAGGAGGTAATTCCCTTGGTGGCTCCCTCGTGATACCCAGGCCTATATCTTGTCCTTCTGGTATTTCTTCATTGAATATCGTGTATTCCCCAACTTTTGTGAAGCCATTATAACAGTAAACTTTAGCTTCGCGAATGCCAGCTCGTTTCGAAAGTTCTTTACCTGGAATGGGTACAAGAGTTTTATACATTTTTTGTCTGGATGGTTAATTACATTCCTGGAGTAGAAACTGTTTTACAATGTATAATGGATTATCAGGATAATTGTTTCGCCTCTTCCATATTTTTAATGTTATCATATTACTTTTCTTCAAGTTTTTACATTTTCTGGGAGGTTAAAAAACCGAAGGTTTCAGTGTACTTGAAAATATACTGTACTTGGAAAATCCACAGCCCCCGACGGGTAATAATCTTTAAGTGTTATGTAAAGACCGAGAGTTCCGATATTCCATCCCAGCACACCATAAAATATGGACAGTCTTTTTTGCCACTTCCTTGCAACATCGTGGTCGATTGGATTCGTCTTCTTCCGTATCCACGCTCTTATGAAATACTTCATTGTTTTCTATTATCTGTTCAAACAATAACACAAATAACTGAAAACAAACCTGGAAAATTTTGGATTTGGTACTTTCCCAGTAGTGGGGAAAATGGATCACCTGATCTTATTGAATAATAAATCAATGCCATAATCGACATGCATGATGAATTTTTTAAAATGAGCATTAGAGCTGAACAATTTATAGTAACTCTTTTTATCAAATTTCACGCGAAAAGATGGAAAATATACGCGAAAATGCCATGGACTTTTTTTTTCTTTAAACAATTTTCAAATAACTTCATCATTTTCAGAATGCACGGTTTCGAAAATTTGAAACAAATATGTCGAAACTTCATGCGATTTATATCGAGGATTTCCTCAAATTTTGGTTACAACATTTTTGGGTAAATTTGCACTTTAGCGACTTTTGCCTAAAATGTAGGTTTTTTTTGTTTGTTAATTTTGATCGATTTGGGGAGGTATAAAAGTGCAAAAACAATCGGGGGAGCGTGAAAAAGTTGTTTATTTATAGTGTTATCAATAAAAATAGAGGTCGATAACCGAAGCGACTTCTGTGACTTTTTATGGCGAAGAGTCCGTTTTCGCCCAAAAACGCATATGCGATGGACGTAGTATTTCACTGTGAATGTGAAACGACCACCAATTGTGAAAAACAATGCCCGAAAT
>JAPYZK010000544.1:0-73920 GCA_030522785.1 Platygaster equestris
GACGCGGGACGAAAAAAATATATTTGTTCAGGTAAAAAGAGACCTGAACCTCAAAGACCCGCCAAGGGTGTGAGTAACCGGTATAAAAAAAAAAAAAAATAAATTTCATCGAATACTTCCTTCATTATTAAATAACGTTTCTTGAAGTGTCAGCAAAAATTTCTCCTCTTTTCCCCAGTAAGCTCACAAAAAAGTATAATCTCTATTCTAAAACTTTTCCAACGATCCGAGAAATCTCTGCTGATCAGCTGCTGGAACTTCCGACCAAGACATTTTCAATTTTTGCCCTTTCCGTCTGATTTTCCTTCCCTCTTACTCGAGAGTCACTCTTGATATTGCCAATTTCGTTCGATGACGTTGAATCGCATTTTTCACTCTACTTTTCCCACTTCCGACAAGTTCGTTTTTCAAGCTCATGAAATTTTTGTCGTTTGTGACAAAGAATTCTAAAAGACCGGACAAATAATTTCTCTCACAACTTATCTATGTATAATATTCGTGTTTCTTTGTTTTTTACTTCGACAACGTTGGTACAGTGATTGAGAACCGACTATAAATTATAATTCGAAAGAGTGTTATTAATTGACATTAATTTTCATAGTCGATAATATTTTCGTTCTCGTTTACTTCCTCATGAATTTGATAATGTTTTTCTATAATACTGGGTTTTTTTTTCATACGTTAATCGATTTTTTGTTTTATTCCAGCTCCTGCTCCTTGTTGCGAATAATGCATTCGCGAATCTGAAATTGAATTTTTCTTTACCCATTCTTATTTGTGCTCGTGCTGGTGCAGCAGCATTTGCTTTTCAGTGAAATGGGATTACGCCGCTCTGAGGATTTGTGGATTCCCCAACTCCTATGTTTTTTAGATAAAAAAAATAGGGGAGCGAGGAAAATTTTGCTACGTTGTGCTGCAATTAAATTTTGTCGAGTTTTCCTCGTCGTGTTCGGGGCGAATCTTGTTCGTTCGCAAACCATGAACGTTTTTTGTCACAACATCATTGTTCATTTTTTATGTTTTTTTTAATCGAACCTTCAACAGAAAATTTTCAAATTCCGCCCGACTTTTTCAGTCAGACTGAACGTTCACCTGTACTACTTAGGCCTGTATCAAGAAAAAGATATTCTTCGTATATCGCTGCAGCTACACTACGATACATAATATGTGCAAATATGAGAAATAAATCCATGTAAGATTCATAATATTTTTATTCTGACAAAAAAATAAAACTCTTAAAAAAATTCGAAAATTTCCAAGTGCGAGATGTAACGTAAGTAATTGTAATTGTAAGCTTGTAAATGATGTAAATTTTTAATTGCGTCAAGGAATAACTTGAAAGGATTCAGTTATAATTGAAGAATTTTGTTCAATACTCAGTCCCACTTCTTCAGCCTGACTAAATGTTGACCTATACTACTTGAGCCCGAATAACGTGTGACTACACGATACTACAAAATACACGTGACTATAATACTCATATTGCATCAAAAATAATTGACGAAAAAGTATAAAATTTCCATTACTATGATCATCGCAATGACTAATGCGATTATAATTTTTTTAGAACTTAACTCACCGGCGATAAGTATAAGTATCCGAACAAATGTCCGGCTGAATTCGAAAAACTTCACATCCATAGCCCACGAGGCTTCTTAAAAAGCCCGAGGCTCTTGTTAATTTTCGTGAACAATTTTTCTAATTTGCACACATATTTCATGCATCACAAAAAAACAAAATATGAACACTAAAACTTTTTCCCTTCTAGCACCCCATCAATCCTCATAAAAAAAAAACGTATTTTAATAGCTATATAAAGTTTGAAAAACACCTAAATCTACGAATACGCGACACCCGACATCATCGGAGAGTTATATCAATTCAATAGAACGATTAGGACGAAATCTAAATCGCAACTGACGAAAATCTTGTGGACCAGTTTACGAAAGCTCTGCGCTCGCGCAGAGCTTTCCACCCCGTAGCAGTTGGGGGTGAATTCATATCTTTTTATCGCCCATTTTTTCAACCTGGGACATTCGACCCCTTTCACTTTGCCAGTTCCGAAACTTTTCACCTTCTTTGTAAACTTTTGCCTTCGTATTTTTTGTTTTTAACGCTTTCTAGACTACGTTTCTCTCTCGCGACATTCATGCTGGTAGAAGTTTATGGAGTGGCTAACTTTTGTTCTCTTATTCCGTCGGAATTTCTGATAACATAATTATTATTTAATATCTTCGAGTCCCTCGCAGCTCTCAAAAATTTAGAAAACTTTTTAACTTTTTGTACATTTTTGATAATGATCACGAGTTTTTGAACTCTACACAAATTTTTAGAAACTTTGGAAGATTTCTATGAATTCCGAAATTTATCGGACTAATGTAAAATTTACAAAAGTAATGAACAATGTTGAAAAATTTTTGAACAATTTCAAGAATTTTGAGATTCGATTTGCATGCTCAGCATTGCAGCCCTTGCGTATTTCTTCATGTACTTTCACTTTCAGTTGACATGGACAATTTTAACTGTAATTTAGTCACGGTTATAAACACTAGATGAGTTTTCTGGCATATTTGTATTACGTAAATAAATTATAATACATCATTGAGTTGTTTTTCCAAGTTTGAGTACGAAATGCGCTTACCTCGGGTATATTCAATGGAATCGCCGGTCTCTTGGTTGCGGTATTTAGCGTTGGATGCTATGCTAATACCATGCAAAGTTCCCAAAATGAAGCATTCACCTTCGTTTCTGCGCCAAATATGCACATGAACGTGCAAACTTGTAAGACGTTTTATACATAAATAATATAGGACGTACACAGAGAAAGTCCTTCCGGAAATGATGGAATATTTTGATTACCTTTCCTTGCAAGGAAATTGAAAGCCTGAAAGGCAAGGAAAATTTAAGGAATTTTCTTACCTGAAAATGCCTTAAATATCAGTGCAAAAAAGTTGCAGAAGTTAGTGAATTCCTCCGAGACGGTCTTTTTCTGGACGACGAGAACATATCAAGAAATTCCCTCTTGAATGATACTCGGATCGTTGAGCAGCAATTCCTGAAGATCGTGAAAAACACGTTGAACATTGAAGTAGTTTCTAATTTGTGCTAGAGCGACGAAAGAGGGAACGTGAGCTTGCGATATGCCCGGCTTTGGGAGCTTTTTCGCGTACTTCCTTTCTGTGGATCAAAAGCGAGCGCGTGCCTGAAGTAACCGTCTCTCGAAAATTTACCACTCCTTCGAGAAACGTGCAGGTTCGACAATTTGCATTAAATTTCACATAAAAGCTCTTCTCAAACGAACCTTTCGATTCTCAATTACCCGAGACATAAGTTCGATCGAATACGATTCAAGTATTTACTTTAGTGTCGTACAATCAATAGAGCAATGTATGTAATTATTTAAAAAGATAAATACTGTTAAATATTAACACAGAAATTTCCAAAAACTTTAAAGTTCAGCGAAATTCTGAACATTTTTGATGAGATCTACAAATTTCGTAAATTTTGTAAATTGGATAAAAATTGGAGAATACTTACTCTAATTTTTCACTTGCTCTTAAAAACAAAACAAAAACGACAGTCGATAAATATTCGTAAATTAATACAGACTTTTCAAAACCATACGAAATAATGGCAAAGAACGAAATTTTTCGAAAAGTCGAACTCACAAAAATTCTCGAAAAACGCTTAAAAAATACAGAATAAAATAACGAAGTTTACATTTCGATTGGTCCCGTAATATACATGCTAAATTACGAAAATTGATGATGCGCATTTGTGCCGTTAATTGACAAACCACAAACAGAGGTTATATATTAACATTTAAAACGAGATCTCAAATACCTTAGCAATGCAATGTATCCATCAAACGTTGTGTCCACACTTCGAACGTCCTAAACACACATATTGCATTCGCAATTAATCGAATGAGTAAATATCATTTAATGCCTTCGTCAATCAGAACCCCAGCAACTTAATTAGCACTCACTTTCGAATATATATCTAAATTCGTTGGCTTCAACGTCATTTAAAGGACTGTTTTTTTCGCGACATTTAACGGTATGTAGAAGACTCATCGCAAAAGTTAAATGTATTTGAAAAAAGAGAAACCTTTCTACAATAAAATGATTTCTTTTTATCACCAGAAAAATCGTTTCGACCGCAATAAAAATTGCGACAATCGAAGCATAAATCCAATCAATAAAATAGCCCAATTACACTAACGAGAGTATTCGAACGTGCTTAACGACGTGAATCTCGGCTCCGGATTTTATTCTCGATGGCTCGGTTGAACTTTTACCACCGATTACTCTTTTTTTTTGAAAGATGAAGGGATGAAGAAAAAAATGGCTTGGGATCTGATATCTAGCTTTCTGAAAATAGTGAAGAATTTAACGATGCAATGTATACTGTTAAATATCATCGGAGTTGATGAAAGGTAAAATTTATAAAGTTCTTAAAAACGTTATTTGCAAGGTTTAAGATTGCTTTTCATTGCCATCTGTTCCTGGTGCAGCATCTGTTCTAAACGGCATCCGCGATCCTACTTTGCGCGATAACATGATAAAGTTTTGTTTCCGAATGGGTTACCAGCTAGTTTTGATAGAAATAGAATGTAAATGCAGTCATAAAGCATGATGGTTTTACGCACCAACAATTTTTGCAGATTCTGATCGTCATATATATCAGATGGATATAAGTAATTAGACTGTAATTACTTATTGACGTGAATTATTGTGGAGCAGATATTTCAGGTTTGGAAATATTGATACTGGATTTTGATAACACTTTGACCATTTTTATTTCGGAGTCTTACAGTTTATAAGAACTGTTACAAACTGACTTTTCAGGTTTGGATTAAGAGATTTTCAGAAGAATGTACGTGCGAATTTTCCAATTTATCGATTCGAATTTTACAAATAAAATACTTCAGCCTTCAGCGTTATTCCAATTTGTAATTCTTAATTTCGAACTTGAATTTTTGTGAAGTTATGGTTACGAATTATAAAATATTGGGATTTTTCGAATGCCAATTATATTTTCGCGATCTTTCGATTTTGAGATTTTCCTGATCATGGGATTTTCAAATGCATTGTTTCGTATCCTTTTGCAATTCAACATAAAATTTCGATCAATATCTCTGAATTCACTTTTCAAGTCTCAGAATTCCCAAAAATTTTTTCAGTGAACAGTTTTCAGGATCAAGTAAAAATGGATTCAAAATAACGCGTCAGGGCGCCGCCATCTTGGACTAGTGACTGTTTACAAAGCTCGAAAATAACCTATAAAACCTTGTAAAAAATGTCAACAAAAACAAACTTGTAGTGCGTTATTTATTTATTAAAAGTAACAGTTTTTCACGATTTTTCACTTTAGTCGCGTAAATCCAGTCTTATCCAATGTGATTCGAGGCGATTGGCTGTAAAAAAATTGCTATGCGATAAAATGTACGATTGCGACCTCAACAACTATGTGGACAATATTTTTTTAGGTACGTATTATTTTGGATAATAACGTTTCCACGTACTGTCAATACATATTTAGGTCATCATTTTCTGGACATTTTCTATAAATTCGTAATACCGTAAAACTGTCATTTAGCATTAAGAAATTATCAAATTGTATCATTTTGAAACTTTGATT
This sequence comes from Platygaster equestris, assembly GCA_030522785.1. Lineage (NCBI taxonomy): Eukaryota > Metazoa > Arthropoda > Insecta > Hymenoptera > Platygastridae > Platygaster > Platygaster equestris. Next base: position 5,644 of record JAPYZK010000544.1, read on the forward strand.
GACAATTTTTACGTAAAAAAAATCGTCACAGTGACGTTCATGAATATATTCATATTTTACAAACATTCAGTAATTCTCAACTTGTTACTTATATAAAAAATAGTAAATTTAACATTAAGTAAGTTTTTTTGCAAAAAAAGTTATCAATTTTGTTTTTACCGATTGTTGAATTTGATTTATGAATTAAATTAAATTTCTAATTTCCAATACATTCCAAAAGTGCAATTTCATATTCAGAAGTTGTTGAATTTTCGATATCGACAAATTCTACAAGAAATTGATGATATCATATAAGATTCAGCGTTACAAATATATTTTCTAATTCTAGGATCATGTTACAATGGGGATATAAGCGTACACTTGGCTGTGCACAAATTCTCGAACTCTCAAGTCATCATAAAAAAGTATGATGTCGATGTCGAGGATAATGAAGACTATGCGCTCATCGAAGATGAAATCAGAAGAACGCGACAATTGCAGCACCTGAACATACTGCCTTATTTGTATTCCTTTGTCTCGGGGCAAAGCATTTACGTCTTGTCGCCAGTGATGGATTATGGTTCCTGTAGGAGACTAATCGGAGAATATTTCACTCACGGACTGCCTGAACTTGCGATCGCTTTCATATTTAGAGACGTTCTATGTGGTCTCGATTACTTACACAAACGTGGGATCATACATAGGTGTAAAAATGCTTCAATCATTGGGCAAACACTTCGAATTTATTTCATGAACAATTTTGAATCAGAAATAGCTTTTGTCATCGTTTAGATATAAAACTGAAAAAAATGAAAATGTAACGCAATTAGTAAATAATTCAACTTAGTCGAAAATTTTGTAGAAACTGAATAAAAAATTGACTATTTAGAGGATCAATCAAATTAAGAAATGGAGAAATTAAAGTTTATAAACCAGTTTTTGATAAGATTATTAGATTTCTAATTTCAGAAATTCAATGTTGAAATACTTGAAATTGAAGAATTTTGGAAGTTTCTAATTTGAATCGAAAATTTCCAGAATTGTGAAATTCAGGAACTGAAAATCGAGAGAAAAAATTTTTTTAATGTGTCAAATAAAATAAAATTGAATTTTAAATTTTTAATTAAAAAATCAACCCAAGCATCGGTCACTTCTGTAATTTAAATTTCTTGTCAATTATGAATACATCGTTCAATAAAATTTTCATTTTTTCCAGGGCGATCAAAGCAAGTCACATTTTGATATCAGCCCAAGGGCAAGTATGCATTTCCGGGCTGCGTTACGCTTGTGAAGTCATCGAAAATGGAAAATGGCAAAAAGAAGTATTTTCATTTCCGAAATCTACAGTACACAACCTCATTTGGCTCAGCCCTGAAGTTTTGGAACAGGCAAGTAATTTAACGGAACCCTGTATTTTACGAAAAAAAATAATCCAATAAACTAATGTAAAAATTTCTCAACTGTAGGATCTTCGCGGTTATAGTCAAAAATCCGACATTTACAGCGTGGGCATAACGATGTGTGAAGTCGCCAATGGATTCGAGCCGTTTTACGGTACACCCGTCACGTACATGCTCGTCCAAAAAGTTCACGAGTTCCCACCTCACCTCATAGATCGGACTAACTTCATCCCGGACTTGTTCGAAATCGACGACGAAAGTACGATGAAAACGAAAAACTACGAAATAGTTGTCCGAATTTATTTATCAATTGTTTTATTCGTATTCCAGCAAATACTGACGAAGATGTCGAAAGAAGTCGGAAGAGAGCCGAGGCTTTGTCGAATCGGCGGTTTTCTGAGGAGTTCCATAATTTTACTGAAATTTGCCTTGTGCGCGATCCAAATAATAGGCCAAGTTTATGGCAATTACAAAAGCACGAGTTTTTTAAGCAGTGCCGCAAAAGTGATGAGACTCTGGTGGATATTTTGAAGTCAGTTCCAATGATCCAGGATCGTATAGCTGATTCCCATGGTATACACAGAATTTGATGTTTTTTTAGTCGTGCGGTGGAAACTTTATTTCTACCAGGATTTTGCGATGTTGAATTTGAATACAAAAATGCGAAAATTTTACGCAATCCAGTTTTTCGAAAATTTGAACTTTTGAATTTCTGAAATTAAAATTTGAGGAATTTAGACATTTTGGTAGTATGAGAGGTTCATGGTGTCTTTTTAACTTTTTTTTTTTTTTGTAATCTAAAACTTGAAGATTTTTTATTTTATTTTACAAGTGGTTAACGACAATCGAAGATTATAATTTACACACATGAGAAATGATAATCATGGGAAATACCGCCAATTTTTTGCTTGAAAATGAATTGGTGGTATTTTCCGTACGTGTAAACTATTTTTTTTTTGTTTCCAAATTTTCCACTACGCCACTAGGTTTTTTTATTCATTGGTTGATTCATGTTGTTGAACTAATTTTTTAATTCTAGATGATTTTGCGTATGATTTAGAGACTTCTATAGAACAAATGGCTCAGTTGAACGCGAATACCTGTAATTGGGATTTCGGAGAAGAGTGATGATTACGTGTTCCATTGAAGAAAAAGTATTGTTTTTGTATAAATTGAGAGTATACGGTTTTCTTGTGTCAAAAATATATGAGAATCGATGTGATTGAGAGATTAATAAATGACGTTATACTTCGGTACACACAAGTGATTTACTATACAATTCTTTCGTCTTTTGAGAATCAGTTTATGGAAAATGTTCGAAATTGTTCAAAATTTTGAAACATTGCTTTGAATTTTCCGAGAAATTTTAATTACATCGGAAGAAGTTTGATTTATTCTCCAAAAATATATAATTGAACAAATTGGTACTGCGTATAGTGGTTAAAAAAAAAATGTAGTTTAAAATTATCGTTTATTCATCATTTTTTACGTAATAAAAATACAACCAAAAAGGCGGACACAAAAAATATCATCAACATTTATAATTTAATCATGTCGTTTTCGGCTAATTAAGTCGCCCATAAAAACACTGATTAACGGCATATCGGGGTTCCCGAAAATGTTATGAGGAAGCAGAAGCTCATTCTCATTGTTGCACGGAGTACTCATTTATTTTACGAAAATTCGTCGCAATGGACGTAGCAAACTTCGGGTAAGCTTCATGGTTGTTCAATTTATTGCTCTTTATTTCTCTGCAATCTTTTTGTTCAATGTGTTTTCAAATTAGCGCTCTTTTATTTAAGCTGTTGATTATTGTCATTTGTTCTACTAAATACATCGAAATTTACGAAGAATCACATATTTATGTAAATACATCAAAATTTACGAATAATTATATCGAAAAAATCGATCTAATCCACAGAATTATTTATATATCCCTACAGTATCGCAAAAATGAAGTTTAAATTATGATTTCGAAAATAAAATACTTGATGATTCAGTAACACGAATCGAGAGAAAAATACAAGATCTTGTTATTTTTTTCAGAGAACAGCGCGAAGGTGGTCTTCACTATGCTTACAACCATGTAACTGGCCTTTTCACGGTATGGACATATAGAGACACGAACACTTTCCTTGTGGAGTACAGAAATGCGTTCAACCTATTTGGAAACTTCGAAGGCAGAAAAAGTTGGCAGCCACTGGTATACGGCGGAATGATGGAGCTTTTTGAAGTTCCGCACACGATCGAGCAGTGCGAAGACAAAAGACAGGCCCTGTTCAATGAGTTCAAGAAATACAAAAATTGCAGAAATTACATTTTGTCCGGGCAACAGATCACGTTATTGGAAAGCATCGAAGAAAAAAGAAAAATAAAAAAGTGGGCAACTCAATGTGTCTGGTAAATATCGGCTTTTGTGATCGAATTTGAAGATAAGTAGCAACGTAAATTGATTGTGATACTTCGCTAAATAAACAGTTTTTCAGCTCATTATTTATTGTATTATACATGAAAATAAAATAAAAACAAAATAATTCATTTCGTGATTCGTTACGTCGATCACGTGCGATGGCCGTGATTGGGAGAACTGGCATTGTTTCCAAGTTCATTGTTCACGCCTTTAGTTGATGAGTACCAATTTAATTCTCATTTATTACATTTACGTCTCAGAACTATATCATTAATTTCCAGTTTGATGATAATTTTATACATACGTAAATTGAATAATAAATCAATTAAACACGAAGTAAATAATGAGAAGATTATAAATTTATCATCCTTACAACATATTCGTTATTAATAACTAATACTGAAATGTCCAACAACAACCATTTTATTTGGAACTTCATGATACATGACACTTCATAAAATTGTTTTCATATAATTTTTTCGGTCCTTGAATACTCAGTTAAACTCAGTTGGTAAAAAACTTAGCGAACCAAAAGATACATAAATGATATTCCAAAACTTCAATAAATAACTCACTAAAAAATCTAACGAAGGGTAAAAAATTACATACACGTTTTATAAACATCAGTAATCCATGAGTCAACAATTATCCACTCACACGACATTTTGTTTGGGATTTTTGTCACCAAGTCCACAGAATTCACAGGAATGAAACGTAAAAATTGCCCTAAAGAGCTTCGTACGCTGAATCAACATTTTTATTCGCAGACCCGTTCAAAAATTCCTCTAATTCATCCCGGTTACGTTTATCTTCCCTGGAACGTTGATGTCCTTTTTTCTTTTTCTTCTCTGATTTGTCCGATTTGTCCCTCTCTTTGTCCTTGGATTTCTTCTTCTTCCTCTTTTCTTTGTCCTCGCTCTCAAAAAAAAAAAAAAAAAAAAAAAAAATCAGAATAGAAAAAAAATTTTTAGTAAAATAATTTTCTTTCCGGCAGAAAAGTACTCACTTTTTCTCTGTTTTTCTTCTTTTCTTTCATGACAGGACTACTCGTATCCGAGCTTATCCTCTGGCTACCGACATCATCCAATAATTCCAGATGAACGTTCGAACTCGTAACGCTGTCATCCAAACTCTTGTCGCTGAGTTCAAGTCTGTCCTTTCTAGCACTTAAATTGCTCACGTCTTCGCCTCCTTCTGGACTTTGCCTCCATTTTGAGTCCATTTTGGAAAGTGGGTTCTCCCTCAATTTGACCTCGATCGAAGGCGAACTGTCGTCATCCGACGGAAGATCGTCTTCTACTCCCGCGACCAAAGGATTTTGTGTTTCGGTGTCACTACAAACAATAATATATTTTTTTTTATTGATAACGTTTCTTTATCCCTGGGTTGTTCATACAAAGAAAAATTCATGTTTTTTGATATTCCTAGTCAGTTTTGTTATTGATTGGCGATTAAAATGGTTTTTGCGAGAAAAAAAATCCACCGAGCCGGAAATCGAACCCAGGACCTCCCTATTTCATGTTAGGTGCTCTAACGAAGGTTAGAGCATTGGTTAGAGCACCCGACATGAGATTGGGAGGTCCTGGGTTCGATTCCCGGCTCGGTGGATTTTTTTTCTCGCAAAAACCATTTTAATCAATAACAAAACTGACTGGCGAAAAACATGGATTTTTCTTTATAATTTTTTTTGTTTTTCAAATTTCTTCAAGCCAGTTGAAAAATATGAGCAATATCGAAAATGAAGTTAAAGACCTTTCGGACTCGAGAACTTCTTGTGCGTTTTGGGTTGGATTTTGGTTTCCTTCTTCCAAAAATGACCTGTCCAACTGGCCATCGTCGGGGACGAAATCCTCGACGCTTGTAAGTGTCTCGTCCAAAGCGCTGTTCGGCGAAGTAAATGTGCTGTTAGGCAAAATAACTGTGCTGTTTGGCAAAGTAACTACGCTGTTCGGCGATGAAACCGGAATTGGAATTGGCGTTCCTCCTCCAATCGGCCCTGGCAGTGGTTTTCGGATTTCCATAGAACTATTAACACTGAAAAAATATTCTTTCGTTAAAAAGATACCTTGTTAAAGTTTTCTCGAAACTTTAAGTAACTCACAAGTTCCTCGATATTCAAGAAACTCTGGGCAGTTTTGTTAGTTTTATTTTACCTATTACACTGAAGTTGTTGATTACTCCCCGCCGGAGGGGGGTAATTCGACGTGAACGTGCTAGCAGATTTGGACTCGGCGACCGCTCTCCTTTTGTTGGTTAAATGCTCGGAAAATTTATCGTAATCGGCATCGTCTCCTTCTTGAAACAAATCCAATTCCTGAATTGTTAGTTGCGTTTCAGTTTCATTTGTTTCCAGCTGTTTCAACAGCGTTTCTCTTTGCAGTTGCAAAAATGGAAGATTGAAGAACTTGTGAAGCAGTTTCAGTCCGAAACCATTTCTCATCGACGATTCCGTGTATCTCACCTGTGACGAATAATTTACTGTAAGTTTTTTTTTAAATACCGTCAAATCTCGATTCAAGTCAACAAAATACAGTTAACACTCTATTTTAGTCCTCAAAAAATACATAGAGGTAGAATAGTTGTATTCTACCTGTGCCGATCGTTCCCCCAGAGAATCGATGAAGTACGTTATGTGATCATTGGTGACGGTTCTGTGGTGCGACATGTCGCAGTGGTTCCCTAAAACAATGACTGGAATATGGCTAGGAATTTTTGGAAGCTCTCGTTCGACGTATTCAAAGGTCCAGGTCTTGGTGATGTCCATCATGAGGATCACGCCGTTGGTTCCTTTGTAGACGTCGAGAAATTCGGCGTCCAGGACGGGCTCGTCGACGATACCTTCAACGATCGAGTTGTCCATCTTCAGCCCCTCCGCTTTTCGTCTTCGTCTTCCACGGTCGACCACGTCCCAGACCTCGACCTTCACCACGTCATCCGTGGCTTTGTAGTTCCACTGGATGCTTGTCACTTGGATTTCCTCCGTGGGTATGTATTCCTCAACGAACTTTTGACCTTGGAGTCTGTAGAAAAGGCAGGTTTTTCCAACATTCCTGTCGCCCTTTATTATTATTTTCACTGAAAAGAAAAGAGTGGGAATTATTTTTCATTGAGGGTTTTCAGTGATTCAACTGGAAAATTCAGAATCATTCATAACTTTTTAGGAATTGAGGTCAATTCATAGACTGATAAAATTCAAAATTTTCGATTTTTGAAACGTAAAAACTTTGAAGTATAAATGTTGAGCATTTAATTCAAATATTTACATTGGAACTTTGAAAATAAAGAAATTTGGTATTCCTATGGAATATCATTTTTCAAATGATATGACATTTTGATGTTTTTTACTATTATATTGAACGCCTTTGGCAAATTTTCTTTGCAAATTCGTCGGCATTGACTGATGTGCAGGCCTTGATCCATTGGGACTGGGTGCGTCGGATTTCCCTGCTAATCTCTTAAATGCGGAAAGCATGATGACTTTCAATTGAATCTCAGCAAGTTCCTAAAATTCCGAAACAAAATATATTCATTTTTCAGTTACTCGATCTATTTTCAATGCTATAAAAATTTATGAAAACCTCATAACTAATCAATATGCAACGATTTAAGAAAGGTTAAATTGGACGATTCCAAAAATCGAAGCAAGCTTATATTCGTTCGTAATCGAAAATTGAAAAAAAAAAAACTTTCTACTCTTACGTTAGATAAAAAAATAAATCTATATAATTCGAAAAATGTCAAGTGTTGTTTTTGTAACATACTCTGAAATGCGGACACGATGATTTTGTTGTTTGAAATGCTTGTTGCAAATTTAATACTGTTCTAAATCTCAGTAATTTCCCAAATTGCCTGTGTTGACAATATCAGAAGACGAAATTTATTGTAATCAATTCAATTGTAATGTATTAGTTATTAGCTGTCATCAGTTGTCAAACTAAAGTGCACATGACAAACGAATGCAATCGATGTAGATAAAAATAAACGCATCTACACCAAATGACGTGAAGTTCCATGACAATTTAAGAAAATAAAACCTTTTGATCATTAATTCGAAAAATACGCTATCATTTTTCGAAGACACTTTTGTCGGTGATCAAATTTATATTCTCTAGCAATTATTGTAATTTAAAAATGGTTAAATTGAAAATTGCATTATCACAATTGTGAATCACAAAAGAAAGCATCACGTGACCCTCCCGTTCACCGCTGTTCTCCACCAACAGCAAAGCCCGGTGCCGTCCCACGTGATCGTAAAAATCGAAAAGGTGGACGTATCAGGACGCAGGATCGCGGAGGGCAGCCCCTGGGAGAGAGCCGTCACCCTTGATCGGCCATCCGCTCGTCAATAAATCGTGCAACAGTTTATCAGTTCATCCACAACCCCATGGGTCGCGTTTTCCGTCCATACGGCGACGTGCGCGCCCAACTCGCGTTCGCGTGACGCGTTCGCGACGTCAAAACAATCGTCTCAAAACATTCAACAAAAATACAAGTGCCAAAAGGACGTGCAGCCGTCGCAGCGATTTCACGTCGAAAACACCCTACCCCGGATACGAGCGAGTTGCGGTACTTCTTTGCGCCCGACACCGAAACTCGCCATCAAATGCCCGATTTTCGATAAAGCTCTCCTTTTGGTGTTCTCCAATATGCAGAAACGACATTCACCCTTGTCCCGAGGAACGTCGTCCCGAGGTCGGGGATTTTCGTCGAGTTTCGTTATGGATGACAGAGGAAACGTTCGTTAACCCTTTAACATCGAGGTACTGGCTGATTTTTGGTTTTTGGGCTTTTTTGTCGGTGCTGAAAAAAGGGGGTTTTAGGTGACAATTTAGTTGTCAATTGGGACATAACCTCGAAGATTGACGGAAATTGGGGTTGTTGATGTTTTGCAAAATGAAGGCATTGTTTGGAAATTTGTGATTGTGGAATGACCGGTTCTGTGGGTGTTGGGTAATTGTCAAACGATGGGGGTTGAGGTGGTACAATTTTGTGAGCGTTTTTTGACAGTTGCGTGTATTGCGAGAATCACGGTTTTCTATGCTGAATGGATTTTGATTGAATTTTAAGTGATAGTTATTGGGGTTTTCATTTTAATGGTAATCAAAAATGTATCCTGTCATTATTTTAGATTCAGTTGAATTGAAGCACACAAGAGTTTTTGAATTTGATAAATTTTGAAATTTATAAGTTTATGAATTGGGTATATTTGTGTTTGTATACTAATTATAATTGTGAATGTTTATAACAGCAATATGAGAAAAAAAGTAAAAATATTGTCAGTGAAATTTTAGTAATACATTTCTTTAATTAAACATTGAGTTTGACATTCAGAATAAATTTTTACAATGTTAAATTCATTGAAGAAGTTTGAAAATAAATCAGTTTACTGAAACATCAGAAATAATTGTTCATGAAAAATTCATGATTGTATTATGATGTTTAATAACTGAATAATTAACGTCAACTAATCAATAAAAGTTTTTGATAATAGTATTGGACAGAACATATTATTTTGTAGTATTTGTCATTTAACTTGATGATGATTTTAATTGCTTTTTCATTATTGAATTGTAAATAAATAACAGATGAATATTGTTGATCAATGTTATGAGTATAAAAAGAAATCTTGGTAATTATTGTATGAAATCCAAATGACCAATCAAAATTTCCTGAAACTTGTGAGTTTTTGATCAATTGATTATATTTATAATATTATTCTAATAAAATATGGTAATTAGCAATATTTCAATAAATGATGGTAATAATCCATAAAAATTATTTATTTCCCACATTATGAGAGTAAATGAATGGTAGAATTATATAAATTTTTTTTAACTAAAATATATTTGAAAGCTTGCATGAAAAAAGAAAATTGTCAAGTTATTGTCATTTTAAACTTACAGATAATATTAGAAACTTTTAAAGCACATTCAAACTGTTTTTTGAATATTTTATACGTTTTTTTACAATTTTAGTAAGATGAATTTTAGTAATATTGATAATTTTTCACAGATTTTGGAAGATCTCAGAACTTTTTTGCAAGTTTGAAATTTTCTCATGATTTGCTTAAGTTTTTGAAGACTTGTAATACCTTGGAATTTGTAAAAAAATGTGTGAAGTTTCCTTGAAAATACAAAAATCTAAATCATTAAAGTTTCCAAAGTCCAATTAATTTTTTATTTTCATAACTGAAGATTCAAAAATGTGAAAAATTGAATAATTTTGTATCCAAGTTTTTAATCAGAATTAAAAATTTTTCATTATAACTAAGCGCATTTTTCATTCAACATATTTGAGTCGTTAGATTTTTTTATAGCTTCGCAAAAACGGGCATTCATTATCGAAATTTTGAACATCAAAGAAAGAAGTCCGTCAAAAAATGAATAATTTCAATTTTTTGACTGGCATGTTTCTGATAACAATATTATTAACGTTGATATAATTAACAATTTTTTTCTTCATTATTATTATCAAAGGTGAATAAATCATCCAATGGTGTCAGCTTCGACAGATGTGAAATTTTTATTTTTAATTAATTTTTCTTATAAAAAGTTCATTATATCAGGGCAAGAATTTTGTGACATTTTTTTATGTTTCTGTTACGAATTAATAATATGTTGTGTTTTATTGATATATTTTTTTTCGATTTTTTGCTTCAATTTAAAAAGTACCGAAATGATATATATTTTACAGAATCGGCTGAATTTCCGAAGTTTTCAGTACATCAATAACTGATGTTGATTTTTTTCTTTTTCGAATTGTTCGAAATTTTATGATACATAATCTATAAAATGTGGAAAATTATCAAATTTCTTAAAAGCATCGAAATCTAAAAATGTCTGAAGTTCCTCAAATGAACAAAGTTCTTCTAAGAACTGAAAAATGCATAATTTACAAAAATTGTAATTGCGTCGATTTTCGTATTTTTTTGGAAGAACTAAAATAACGAAATCGATGAAATTTCTTGTATTTCGAAAATTTGTCGAGTCATAATGATTAAAACATTATTTTCTGATTTTCAAAAACATCGAAAAATTCCTGGAATTTTCAGTATACGCAAAAGTGAAAATATTTCGAAAGTATTCAAGCTTTTGATTTTTTGAACTTGCGTAATTTACATCATTTTCACAGAACGAAGTATTTTTATCGAATAATTTTAGTAATTCGTGGATTATATTTATAAGAATAAAAATTCGAATGAAAGTAAAAATATTCAAAAATACAATAATATTGATTCATAGTTATAGTTTAAATTCAGATTTGATGAAAGTAACAATATTCATTTGAAAATATTTATTACAAAAATATTAGTTTTCGTATTCAGTGAAAGTAAAAATATTAAAAAATGAAATGTTTATTTATAATCATAGCAAATGTTTACCGAATACCGTATGTATTTTCATTTTCCAAATTTAGATTCAAATTAGTTGTGAATATTTAAAAAATTCAAAAATAAAAAATTCGAAGGACATCAAAAAGTTATCATTTTCCTGACAAATTTAACTCAATTCATCAACAATACATAAACCAATCAAAATATAAACACGACACAATTAATTGATCTAATTATCTTAGTAATGCTATATGAAAACCCCAAAAATGGTCAAAAATTATCGATTGACCCACTTCTCCCCATTCAACAGTTAACTGGTTATCCATTTCCATAATAAACAAATATCGAAAATAATTTTTTTTAGGGTTCGCCAAAATGGACACGAGCTCGGGAGTAGTGCAAGTGTTCGTGGGCGAGTGGAGTTCCCAGTACGAGGCCCTGTCCATCAAGGCCACCAAGCAGACATCATCCGCTGAGATAATCGAATGCATAATCGACAAGCTCAGCTTGGCGCCGGTTCCCCGTGTCTACGAATTGTCCGAGGTCGTTTGCAACAATATTGGCCAGCAATTCAAGGAGCGCACCTTGGGCCCCACCGAGTGTCCAGTCGCTCTCATGAGGCTTTGGCCCAAAAATGCCACTCAGCAAGAGTATCACAGGTGACATTTTTTTGCAAAAAAATTTTTCACGACACGAAAAGAAATTTTTTTCTTATATACCTTTTTTGTGCAGGTTTTATTTGAGAAAAAAACCGATTCCGTTCATGTGGACGAACGAAAAGTTCCCGATGGACCCGCAACGCTTCAAAGATTACTTCGACCGCTTCCTGTACCAGCCCCAGGACAAGGAGTACCCGGACCTCTGCCAATTACCGGACCTCAACGAGCAGACCCTTCTGGACAATCTCCGCGCCAGGTTCCTGGCCGGCAATATTTATACCTACGTCGGCAGTATACTAATAGCTTTAAACCCCTTCAAATTCTATCCGATATACAACCCTAAGTATGTCGAGCTGTACCAGAACGTGCGTTTGATGTCGGATAAGCCTCCGCATATATTCGCGATCGCGGACGCGGCGTATCAGTGTATGCTGAAAGAACGACGGAACCAGTGCGTGGTTATTAGCGGGGAGAGCGGCTCCGGGAAGACGGAATCGACGAATTTTTTGCTCCACCACTTGACCGCGCTCAGCCAGAAGGGCAGCCATGGGAGTGGCGTGGAACAGACGATTCTCAGTGCCGGGCCGGTTTTGGAAGCTTTCGGAAATGCTAAAACTGCGCATAATAATAACAGCAGCCGATTTGGAAAGTTCATTCAAGTTAATTACAAGGAAAATGGGATGGTGCATGGGTGAGTTTTGGGGTTTTTGGAAAGAGAAGATTTTGGTGTTTATAGGTTTTATATTTTTTGGAAAATAAAGTATTTAGGATCGGAGTATTTTAATGATAAACGGGAAATTTGAGTAGGCGTAATTATTTTAATACTTACTTAAATTTATGACTCAAAAACAAAAGTGGAAACTTTGTGAATTATTTTCAGTTTTGGAGTTTTTTTGCGAAATTCAAAATGGTTTGGAAGTTTTTTTTCTTTTTTTTTTGGGCTTGAAGAATCAATTCAAAGAAAATTTTGAAAACAGTGGAGTAAAGATGGTGTTGGATGATTTTATTATTTTTGGCTGTGAAAATTATCTGAGTTGAATTAATATCAAACTTATGCGAAAAATGATTTCAATTTTGACTGATAACATTTTTGTTATTTTGGTGATGTATCCATTTTTTAAAAAATGAAGTCAAGTTTCGAAATTTGTGAAATATGAATTATTGTAAGAATATTGAATGGAATAATTTGGATTTGTAGTCTGAAAACTTTGAAGTCCGTCATGGAAAGTATGAAAACGACGATTTTTAAAAATATCTTGACATGTGAATCTAAAATTTTGAACAATTTTCAAAATTTTTTTTTCTTCCAAAATTTTCAAAATGTTAAAAAGATGTAGAAAAAGGTGGTCTCAAATTTGAAAAATCGTACTGGAAAATTCAAAAAATTGACACTCGAGTGTAAAAGGGACTTGTTATTCGAATCTTTAAAATTTGGAATCGAATGATGTATCATAAAAACTTGAACGTATTGAATTTCAATTCTCGTAAATACGGGTCAAGAAATTTTGACATGTGAAAATTTTGAAATTAAAGTTCGCAAAAAAAAAAAAAAAAAACCGTGTCTCGAAGTTTTTACAGTGTCAAAATTCTGCAAACAATCAAACTGAAAAATTGAGATTATAGTTTGTAAATTTAAATATTTTGGTATTTCCGGACTCGAAAATCCTAAACTTGAGAAACTGAAACTATAGTACATAAAAATTAAAATTTGGATTTAAATGCTCTGAATTTTGGAAATTTTAGAATCTTTGATTCAAATTGGATGATTATCATTCAACAATGCCCTGGATTTTTTAAAAAGATTTTCAGAATTTTGAATTTAAAAATTGAGAAACACGAAAATTGAGAACTTTCTGCTTTATTATTTCGATTTTCAAAAGCCGAAATTTGGATTTTTCGAAATCCACGTGATCGACCCCTAATTTAAAAATCCTTACAATTTCTATACGAACTTGAATTAATTCTCCAATTTACAAAATATTATTTAATCTTTTATAAAAACAATCGATGCGCTTGATAAAACCTACGTTTTTCATTTTTCAGGGCCGTCGTCCAAAAATATTTATTGGAAAAATCTAGGATCGTCTCCCAAGGGAGAAACGAGCGAAATTATCACGTTTTTTATTATTTGTTAACGGGAGCGAACGAACTAGAAAAACAATTACTACATTTAAAAAGCTGTGATCAGTATCATTATTTGAATAAAAGTGGATGTTATGGATTGGAGAACGCCGACGAGCGCCACGAATTTTCACGACTCAAACAATCCATGGAGATGGTGGGTTTTACCGCCGAAAAACAGAGACGGTTGTTCGCAGTTTTGTCGGCCGTTTTATTACTTGGTATGTCGAACAAAACATTTTATCGAAATTAAGTCCGGAAAAAACTAATGTTTTAACGTTGAACAATCGTCGACGAATTTATTGTTGAAAAATAAAGTTGTTTTCTAGACAGTTATTTCGTGTTAAAAATTCTCTTGATTAAAAAAAAATTTTTTTCGTATCATTTTCGAGGTACTATAATTTAGACATTTAATTTATAGGCAATGTGGAGTTTCAACCCAGGAAATCGTACCATCACGACGAGGCTGTCGGAGTGAAAAATCCCGAAGTGGTCGCTCTTATCTCGGAGTTGCTGAGGGTGAAACAGGAAACTCTTCTGTCCGCGTTGACGGCGAAACGTGCTCGCGCCTCGGGCGAAACGTTGGTGATTAATTACCGACTCCCCGAGGCTATCGCCGCGAGGGATGCGATGGCGAAATGTCTGTACGGCGCGTTGTTCGACTGGATTGTTCTACAAGTACGCAAATTAATTATATTGTTCATATAAATGTTCACAAATAACTTTTAAAGTACTTCCGTGAATAGGAAATAATTCGTCTGACCATTTTTTCAGGTTAACCATGCTCTGTTAGCCAAAAAAGACACTTTACGCGATCATCAAGGAAACAGTATCGGCGTCCTCGATATCTTTGGTTTCGAAGATTTCAAAACGTGCAACAGTTTTGAGCAGTTGTGCATCAATTATGCGAACGAACAACTGCAGCATTACTTCAACCAGCACGTTTTTCAATACGAACAACGAGAGTACAGAAAACAGGGTATCAAGTGGACAGACATTGGTTATAGCGACAATTCTGGGTGCTTGCACCTCATCGAGGGAAAACCCAATGGGCTGTTGTGTCTTTTGGATGATCAGTGCAAGTACGTGCGAGAGAAAAATATATATATTGAGATATCATTGAATTCTCAATTTTCCTAGTGATTCTAATTTGTTTGAAAACCTTATAAAATTATTGAGTGATTTATATATAAAAAAAAAAAAAAGTGTTAAAAACTTCCATGCAGTTTTTATAAATGATTCTTATAAAGTGATTTTATGACAACTATAAATTGCGATAAAAATCACTTTATACAAATTTCACATTTTCTAAAAGTATTACAAAATCAAGTTTATAAACAAAAATGAAATTAAATAATCAAATTCTTAAAATACATATATTAAGATATCGTTGAATTGTCAACTTCCCTTAGTGGTTCTAATTTGTATGAAAACCTTATAAAATTATTGAGTGCTTTTTATTACAAAAAAAAAAAAGTATTCAAAACTTTTATGCAATTTTTATAAAATGGCGATTCTCATGAAGTGATTGTATAAAAACTTTATGAAATTTCGATAAAAATCACTTAAAATTTCACATTTTTAAAAAGCTTAACAAAATCAATTTTATGAACAAAAATGAAATTTTATAAAAAATATAAGAAGTTTTATAAAAACGAAAATCACTAGGGAATTGAAGTTTTTTTTCAGTTAAAAACTGGAATTATTGTTGATTCAAATTTTCAGTTTTCCTGGCGCGACAAACGAAACGTTGTTACAAAAATTCAGCACGGTCCATAAAGAAAATCCGTTCTTCGAGGCACCTCAACGCAGGGAAGAAGCGTTCGTCGTTCGACATTACGCTGGTTCGGTGAAGTACGAAGCTTCGAACATGAGGGAGAAAAATCTCGACCTCATGCGACCCGACGGCGTCGTCGGAGTTTTGAAAAACTCTTCCCTCGCTTTCGTGCGCGAGCTCGTCGGTGCCGATCCTGTCGCCGTTTTTCGCTGGGCCATCCTGCGCGCTTTTTTTCGAGCGCATTTCGCGTTCCAAGAAGCTGGTCGCGCTCACCGACATGGTCGAGGTGAATTTGCATGAAGAATTCCAATGAAAAATTGTTTTTTATAATTAATAAAGAAATATTTTGCGTTTAATAACGACTTTGTTTTTAGCTGATGGGAACAAAGCGTACGTTCAGAATCGGTACAGGACGCCGAACGAAAATGTGATAAGGTTAGTTTTGGTGAAGGACTTTACGAAATTTATGAAACGAATAACGCGGCTGCCAATGACAAATGAAATGTGCCGGGTTTGGTGTGCATTTTTCGTGTCGAGTATTTGTTCCGTGAAAATGAAATAAGTTTGACGAATCTTGAAGAGATTTTACATTTTGTCCTTGTAGCCATCTTGTGACGTTATCGGCCGTGAATCTAACTATTAACAGAATAGCGTAAGTGCTGTCAAGTTCCATTATGACTGTTTCACGAGACGATTTTTTCTCTTCTCGATGTTTTTTGCACCTTCTTGTGTTGGATGTTTGTACTCGTGCGTTCTTTCTTGTTATGTCATTGCATATGATCATTTCATTGGGAATCATTTTTTTTTTTCGCGGATTGGCGGCCATTTGCAGAACAATGGGTTTGTAATCCATTTCTGGGAATTCTGAGTCACAGAGTTTTGTGGAGTCATTTGTTAATGACGATTATCGAGTTTGATTTTTGTAAAAATGAAGAGTTGAAAAAAGTTTTTGCCGAATAATGTATATTATGAGAATCATATAGTTTTTAAACAATTGAAAACTTGGAAACTGATTCTGGAACTTGAAAAAATTTGAAAATTAAATTTTTTCGAGCCTCGAAATTCCGAAACTTTTGAAAGTTACAAAATTTCTCCAACTTTACAAACCTCAGAATTTCGTAATGATTTGAAATTCTCAAAAACTGGAAAATTTCGAAACTTTCGAAAAATTAGAACTTTATAATTTCTCAAAACCTTAAAACTCCATAATTTTCAAAACTGTCAAAGCTTTAAAAGTTCTAAAACTCAAAAATTCCAAAACTTCACAGTTCAAAACTTCAAAATGCTTTAAAATTTTCAAATTTACATAAATTCGTGAATAGATTTCAGTATTTGAAAATGCAAATTTTTTTTTCCATTCCAAAAATTTGTTCCGAAAATTCCCAATTCTGGTCTTAACTTATTCGAAATGGATTAGAAACTGAAAAAAGCTGGGAAAACATCGCATGTAAGCATTGGGTCATTTTTCAGCTCATATAAAAACAGCCGGCTGCCGCAGGGCTATCAGAAGCAGCGCGGTATCTGTTTGCCATCGATCGGGCCCGTTGCCGCGTTTTTCGGGGCGCAAAACGTAAACAACGACAGTGTTAACAACAATCGGCTTTCGTGGCCGCAATTTCGAAACGCTAATCAGGCGCAGCACGCGACACCCGCCGCGAAATGTAACGTGGCGAGGGGCCGGCATGAGCAACCGAACAGTAACAATAGGTTCCGAAAGGACATTCACGCTCCGCTTCCGAAAGAGGAAGTGAACGTTATGGAACGTGCTAATCAAATCGTCATGTATGTATCACCCCATGATTCATCCATCACGCACGCATTTCTGCCATGCAATGGAAAAACTTGATCATGTTCACTTTTTTTTTTTTTTTTTTTTTTTTATTTTTTTTTTTTTTTGTTTGTAAATTTTTTGGTTTTTTTTTTTATTTTTAATTAATCTGAATTTTTTTTTGTAATCGTAAAGAAATCGGAATTTTTTTAATTTGAAATTTCGCTGTTGTATTTTGGCCAAATTTTTGACATTTGATGTTTGAATGATTTGCGGAAATTAATGGTAGTACATTTAAGTTTGATTGGAATTTTTTATTTGCGTTAAAAAGATTAATTTTTTTTTAAATTTAAATTACTAATCCTGAGGATTTCGAGACTCGTTCAAATGTTTAGTTTTTTAAAATTTGTATTGGCAATGTTTCGAGAATTTCAAAAACTTTGACGAATTCACGAATAATCTAATTCGGAGAAATTATGTAAATTACGTATTACTACGTAGTTAAAATTACGTAAATACGTAAGTATAGGGTGTCCAGATGGTAAGAACGACAAACCAGGAGAAGTTCCTTAACCCCCCCCCCCCCCTTTCCCAACGATTACACCTCTGATTATTATTGATATTCCGTAATTTTTTGAAATTGTCCGAATTTTAAAGATTTTAAAAATGTTTCGAATACAAAAAGTTTTCCAAATTTCCAAAATCTTTAAGATGTTGGAAATTCTCATACACTCAGAGGAAGATTTTTGAAAATTTCGAAGACTGAAAAATCTTAACATGCTTAAAGTTTTTACCATTTGGTGAAAATATTCGGAATTCATGAAACTTTCAACATTTTCAAATCTTTTACATTTCTTGAATTTTTCAGAAATTCCAAGATTATCTATACGGTTGAAATTCTCGACATTCTTAAAAACGTCAGAATAATCGAAATACTGAAAATTCTTTAAACTTTAAAAATTTTTGAAATTTCCATTATTTCCAAGATCGTTAAAATTATCAAGAATATAGAAATTTTATACAATATTTTCGTAATTTAAAAAATTCGCAAAATTCTCAAACTTCTTTAAATTTACGAAATCCTTCGAATTTGCGAAAATTCACAATAATTGAAAATGTGAAATTTTCGGAACTTTGAAAATTCTTGAAATTCCCATCTTTTATTTGGAATTTTGTAATTTTCTGGATTTTCAGAATTATCTCAATCATAAAAATTTTAAAATAATCGAAACATTTAACATTATCGAAAATTTGAAAATGTTTAAAAGATCCATACTTTTAAAAAATATGAATGTCCTAAAAATTGTTGAAATTCTAACAGTTCTCGAAATTTTAGTGAACGTCAAAATTCTTCAGACTTTTTGCATTCTCAAATATTTACGGAATTTGTAAAATTTTTGATATTTCACAATAACGGAAATATTTGAAATTGTCAGAACTTTGAAAATTCTCTACATTCTCATAACTTTTGAAAATTTCATAACTGTCTAAGTTGTCAAAGTTTAAAAAATTTTAACATAATAAAAATATCAATAATTCTCGAAACTCAAAATTCTTGGAATTTCCGTAATCTTCAAAATTATTAAAATTCTCAAAATTGTGGAAATTCCAGAAATCTTCGTAAATTTCAAGATTCTAAAGTTTTTCAAAATCCTCAAAATTCACGAAATCCCCCAAATTTCCGAAATTCCACAATAATCGAAAGATAAAAATTTTCGAAACTTCAAAAATCCTGAAAAATCACATAATTTTCGGAAATTTCATAATTCTCTAAATCATAGAAATACTCAAAATTTTAAATTTGGAGATATATCTTTAAATCCCACTCCACATAAATTTGAATTTCCATGTGAAATATTTCATTTTTACATGTACTCGACCAAAAATACGGACATTTTTCTAAAAATACGGAAACCAGGAGAGCGCACGTAAAATACGGACATGTCCGTATAAATACGGACGTTTGGACACTCTACGTAAATACGTAAATAAAATATACGTATAAATACGGAAAAACGTAAATAAAATATACATATAAATACGTAAATACGTCAATAAAATATACGTATAAATACGTAGATACGTAATACAAATTACGTGAATTACGTATTTTTACGTAAATTAAAAAACTGGGTCATGTTCTCAAAAATTTCAGAATGCACATTTTTGTGCGTATTCCAACTTTTGTAATCCTTAAAATTTCAACGTTCCAATTACCAACTTCATGCATTTTTTACGTTGTATGGCAGATTTGTTTGGGTAGTCCAAAAAGTCGTCACTTGTCCTCATAAAATTGTAGCATTTTTCATTCATTCTATGACGTTCTCGGCTATTTTTCTTCCTTGGCTCTCTTTTCATCAGTTTATGCATGATTTTAGTATTTTATTGAATGTCTCACAGTTGGCGCAATCCTGGTATTTTCAGAAATTTTCGAAACATTTTTTGTGAAGTTAATCCATGATCTATAGCACACAAAAAATGTTGAAGCAACACAAAAATTTGATGAATTAAAAAATTATCAGTGCTGAAAAAACAATCAACTATGAAACTGCACGTCCAAAATTGCTTTTCGGAAGACGAAAATCCAGCTTAAAATAACCAATTTATCACTACGCATTTTGTATTTTATTACAGTCGTTCTACTTTGTTTATTTATTTCTATATTTATCCAATTATTTACATATATATTTATTTTTTTCATTTTATTCGTGTCTTCAAATGCGAATTCACGACGATTTTTGATGATTAGGAAAAACCGCTCGTTCCGACCGAGGGACCGTAGCAAAAAGGGGCTGAAAAATTTGCAAACCGTGAAAACGCTCGCGGGTAGGACGCAGAGTTACGGGCCCGGGAAAGCTCGCAAACAGCCGATGACGGTTTCCGCGCAATTCCAGCAGAGCTTGCACAGCTTGATGGACACGCTTAATCAGGCAAATCCGTTTTTCATCCGCTGTATCAAGAGCAACGCTAACAAAGTGCCGAACGAGTTCGACCCGGAAACTGTCCAGAGGCAGTTGAGGTACACCGGGATGCTGGAAACAGTGCGGATCCGACAAGCCGGGTTCAACGTGCGACTCACGTACGACGAGTTTATCCACCATTACCGGATGCTCCTGCCGAAGGGACTTTTGAGCTCGCAAGGCGACGTGAGGGATTTCATGCTGACGCAAAACCTCAATAGGTAGGCTTTTTTTGGCGGTGGGATGGTAGGCGATGGTGGAAAATATTTCACTGAAGTTTAGGAACGTTTTTGAAAGTTTTGGGAAATTTTCGAAGTAGTTATACAGTTTTTCATGATAACATTATATATATTTTTCAGTAATTCACGGGCGGGAGTAGAAGCTAGGAAGATAAGAGTTTTTTGAAGTTTTCGGATTTTTTGTTTTGATGAATTTGCGTGAATGTTGAAGTTTATACATATTTTGAAGTTTCGAAATTTTTAAAATTTTGAAAATTTCACAGTTTTTGAAATTTTAAAGAATTTTCAGTTTTGAAGCCTGTAACTTTCGAAATTTTGGGATTTTTAAATTTTAGCGAATTTGAATGCATTGTGAAGTATTCAAGTTTTGGAATTTTCTATGTTATGGAACTTTTGAAATTTAAAAGTTCTGGAATTTTCGAAAATTATATTAACGGTCTGAAGTTTCGAAAATTTTTGGAAGTTCTTGAAGTTTTGGAATTTTCGAGTTTTGAGAATTTTCAAAGAATTTCGAAGTTTCCAAGAAAATTAAAGTCTAGAAATTGTCAGGTTTTGAAATTTTTAAATTTTTATAACTTTCGAGCTTCAGAAAATTTGGAAGTTTTGGAATATTAGAGAGTTATAAAGTTATGGAGTTTGAGAAGTTTAGAAAGTTTTGGAGCTTTTAAGTTTTTGAGAATGTCAAGAATGTTAAAGAGTTGTTAATTTTCGAAATTCTTGAAGTTTAGAAATTTCACAGTTATTGAAATTTTAAAGAATTTTCAAGTTTTTAAGCCCGTAACTTTCAAAATTTTGGTATTTTCAAGTTTTAGATAATTTGAATGAATTGTGAAGTATTCACGTTTTGGAATTTTCGATGTTCTGGAAATTTTGAAATTTAAAAGTTCAGGAATTTCTAAAAATTATATCAACGTTCTAAAGTTTCGAAAAATTTTGGAAGTTCTTAAAGTTTTGGAATTTTCAAGTTTTGAGAATTTTCGAAGAATTTAAAAGTCAAAAATTTGACAAATTTCGAAATGTTGAAAGTTCTGAAGTTGTGAAACTCAGAAGTTCAGAATTTCTGAAAATTTGTGACTTCAGAGTATTCATGTAAAATGTTATTAATGTTTTGCATGTTCAAATTTTCGAACTTCGAAGTTTTTGAGAATTCAAAAAAACGTTTCCCAGTTTTGAACTATTCGAACAATACAAAAATTTTTCCTCATCACAATTCATGCATTTCTGTTGCTTTTGGCGTACAATATAAAACAATGAACGTTTACAGGGACAATTACCAGTTGGGCGCGACCAAGGTATTCCTCCGTGAGTCGGAAAAAGTGAAACTGGACATCGACCTCCACCAGGAGATCATCGCCAGTATAACGACCATCCAAAAATGGTTCCGGGCTTGCCTCGAGCGGAGAAAATTCTTGAGGTTGAAGAACGCGGTGGTGGTCATACAGTCGTTTTACAGGATGGTCACCGCCCAAAGATTGGCGCACAATTTGCGTCTGAAAGTTAAAGCCGCGACCAAGATACAGGCCACGTGGCGGGGCTTCCGGCAAAAGCAAATTCACGGGAGATTGCGCCATGCCATCGTGAGATTCCAGGCCCATATCAGGGGTTACATCGCGAGGCGAAAATGTAGGGAATTGAAAAGGAAAAAGGCTTACGCAACGAACAAAGAGTACGTATTTATATTTTCACCAGTCTCACTGTTTCAAATTTTCGATCAACTGTGAACTACGAAAATATTTATTCCAGAAATAATAACAGCAGCATGGATTCGGCAACCTTCGACAGCGGCATAGCCTGTCCCAAACGAAAGCTGACATCGACGAAGCGCTCTCTGAACGACCCCACTATACCCACCACCCCGAAATCCAACGAAAGTTGCTACTCGGACACAAATAGCGAACGCAAGGGCAGCCTCGAGTCCCTTTCCAGTTTCGTCAGTTACGAGTCCCACCCGAGCATAGAAAGTTCCGAGTCGCCCAGTCCTCACGAGAACTCCCGAAAACCGATTCCCAGCGCTCGTCTTCGCCGCGCCGAACAACCGGGTGCCACCAGAAGGTGCTCCACCAGTCGGCGAACCGAAAGCTCCTCCCTCGGCTTCAGCGACGGCGAAACCGACGTCGAAACCCCGAGCGTTATTCACAGCGCGCCCCCGGTTTTCAACATGCCACCGCCGACGTTTCCGGCGCCGCAAGAAAAATACCCGCCCCCAGCTCCGAACGATGACATTTGGAGAAAACGCTCGGTTTATTCGCACGTTCAGAAAGCTACGATCGGAAGGTCGCCGAATGTTTCCCGTGAAGGTTACGTCGAGCAATTGAGGTCGAGCGATCACGAACCGGCGTCGCCGTCGCATCAGGTTTTGGATCCGAGTGTTTTGAGAAGACAAAACTCGGAGGGCGAGACGGTGCTGAAGGTGCCCTCGAGGGCGAAGGTCAAGGAGCAGAGGACGGAGCCGGACGTCCCGGCGAGGAGCGCGAGGAAGAACCGCGTTCCCCGGGAGGCGCAGTGTCGGTCGCTGGGCGAAAGCGGGGACGTGATGAAGGGGGAGGCGAGGAATTTGTTTTTGGGTACGATCAACGAGGGGGATCTGAAGACCACGGTGACGTGGACGAGGCAGGACGCGGAGGTGCCGAGAACGGTCGCGGATTGGCCGGTGAACAAAGAGTCGCAGGTGAGTATTGGGGAAATGATTTTTATTTTGTTACCGAGTTTCGTGTAGTTTAATGTTAATTTATTTTAGATCGGTATGCGCCCTCGCTCCAACGCCATCCCCTCCCTGGAGTTCCGACGTCGTAATTCGGATCCTGCCACTAATCTTTGCGACCTCGAGGAAAAACCTTCAGTGGACATGAGCCCCAATGATCTGAAGACCTCCACCTCGGTCATAAAAATCCTCGACGGCAAGGGCCACACGTTCTCCCTCGAAGGCCACCATTTCTGCAAGGTCAACCGATTCTCCAAGGACGACACTTGCGTCAGCTGCAACCAGGAAATGGACGCCTTTGTCACCGGCTGCTATCGCTGCTCCAAGTGCAAACAACTTTATCACGTCAAGTGCATCCAGAACGGCGGCATCCGCGGCGTCTGCGGGTTTACGCCCCGTCGCAACAAGCGAAAACTGACCGAAACCGCGAAACAGTTGATGCACGCGAAATTCAACCTTACGGGTACTTTTGTGTTCTCCGACAGCACCGATAAAATTATTAGCGACTCCCGCGAACTTTCTCTTATGCAAGACTTCATAACGGACAAAATTTATAAAATGGAGAGCCAAGAGTGCAAGAAACCGAGCGAGGTCGATCGCGTTTTCAAACAGGCTTTAAAAAAATTCAAGGACGATCTTGTGATAACGTACAGCGTCGCGATTCAGCAAGGCGTGGGGAATATTAAGTACACGGACTTGATAGCAAATTTTTTGCAAGCCATGGAGACGGTGTGCAAGCAGGAGAACACGAGCGAGGATTTTCCGGTGACCATGGGGGTGAACGCTTTTCGGGGTTTCATGAACGAGTTCATGACGATGGTGAAGAACGAGGCGTTGGAGAAGCAGAGCAAGAGCAAGAGGAAGAAGGACAAGAAGAGGAAACAGGAGGATCCGGTGCGACATGGAAGTCATTTGTTCCATTTGACTATCATTAATATTCCTACGGCTTGCGAAGTATGCACTTCTTTCTTCATGTGGCCTATCGAACGGGGACTTGTTTGCGAAAGTGAGTTTTTGGAAGGTTTTTCGTGGATTTGGGGATTTTTGGGATTTGTTTTTGATTTTGTATGGCTTTAGAAAGTTTGTGGATGTTGGGAATATTTTTTGGATGGAATTTTGGATCATTTTTGGAAACATTTGACAGTCAAGACAGAGAGTTTTTGGGAGGTTTTTCGTGGATTTTGGGGTTTTTGGGATTTGTTTTTGACGTTTTACGAGTTTTGAAAATTCGTGGATGTTAGGAAATATTTTTTGGAAAGAATTTTGGGACATTGTTGGAAACATTTGACAAGATCGGAAACAATTTTTTCTGTGGTTTTCGAAAAATTACAAAACTCAAAGTTTCAACTTTTGGGGGGATAATGAAAAATTGCATGCATTGAGGTTTGAACGAATTTTTGGTTCTGGCATTTTTAAGAATTTTCGGAGATTTTTGTTAAGTAAAAACCTATTAAGCGGGGACTTGTTTGTGAAAGTGAGTTTTTGGGAGGTTTTTCGTGGATTTAGGGGTTTTTGGGATTTGTTTTTGATTTTTTACGAGTTTAGAAAATTCGTGGATATTGGGAAATATTTTTCAGGAGGAATTTTGGGACATTGTTGGAAACATTTGACAAGATCGGAAACAATTTTTTCTGTAATTTTCGAAAATTATCAAAACTTGAAGTTTCGACTTTTGGGGGGATAATTGAAAATTACGTGAATTGAGGTTTGAAAGAATTCTTTGTTCTGGCATTTTTGAGAATTTTCGGAGATTTTTGTTGAGTCAAAAAAAGAATTGTGTTAGAAATTTCGCAAATGGAGAAAGAACCTAGATAGTTCTAGGAAAATTGATAAAAAAAGTCAGAAATACTATAAAATGTCAGAAAAATTATACAACATTTTTTAAGTTTCCGAAAATTCTCTAAAAAGCCCGAGAATTGAGCACAATCAGATAATTCTTGACCCAAATTTATGTCCTTCAATTTCGGTTCTATCACATCAATTCACAAAATAAATTCATCGAAAAAATCTGACCACATTTTTCTAGAAGGAAACTGAGTTGAAAATACAAGTTCATAAACTTTGAGACCTATGAAAACTTACGAAGGTTCATCAAAAATGTAGATAAATCGTACACTTGACCCGAAATTCAATTTAAACATCACGTTTTCAGTCAAGGTAAACATACTGGCAGACAGAAAAATTATCTGAAATATCAGAAAATTTTTTCGCACCCCTTCCGACGTTGCGAATTGACTGATTTCCTAAAGGCAAATGAAAAGATGCTGAAAAATTACTCCACGAAATCTTGCGGTGCTTGTTTGTCCAACATTTTCTCGACCGCGAAAATCGATACTAAGCCCCGATTTGTCATTCCTAAGAGATCAAGCCGACGGTGAAAAACGCGGCGGTTTATTGCGTCGGGTTTACAGATGCGCGCCATGGATAAGGCCGCTATGTATTTTTCATCTCCTGCACCGAAAGTACGCAATAGACTTTTTTTGTTTTCGGTTTTTAATCTCGATGTAAACGATTAATTTTCCGGATATTCTTTCTTGATGAAAAATCTCGAACAAGCGGGATTTACGTCGGGAAAATTAAAGGATGCACATAAAATTGGAACATTTTTCATGTGTAAAGTAAAATAATTTCGATTTACTTTTGGAAATGTTGGAAAAAATATGCGAGGTTTAAGTGGTAACACCCTTTTTTATAATCGATGTCGTTATATCTGTCGATGACTCATCAGGAGCGACAATGTTTTTGTTTTGTTTTTTTGTTTATATTGAGATTCATTAAGTACTGTTCGAAAAATGTAACGGCGATGGAATTTTGTTTTTCGCAGATTGCAAAATGACGTGTCACAAAAAGTGCTACTCGAAAGCCGCGGCGGAATGTGGAAAAGACGCGACGTTAACGGAGACAAATCCTCGAAAGGTGTTTGGCGTGCCGCTGTACAAACTGGACTGCGGCGACGGTACAGTTCCTTTGGTCGTCGATCGGCTAATAACGACCATCGAAATGCACGGCATGTACACCGAAGGAATTTACCGCAAAAGCGGAGCCAGCTCCAAGGTCAAGGAGCTCAAGCAGAAAATGGAGGACGAGGATTTAGAGAAAGTGGATTTCGAAAATTACCAGGTGGGATTTACGGCGCTTCGTTTGTTGGGGTGTTTTCTTGTCTGGAGAAATTCGGAAAATTTTTTTAATGGTTGAAAATGTGGAAAAATTGAAGATTTCAGAAATGTGTGTTGTTGTAATTTTAAACTGTACTTTTAAGGTGAATCGGGAGGTTTGAACCTCCCGCGAAATGGGAGAAAAATTGTTTTTTTAGACTGAGATTGAGTCATGTGTAATTTTGTTACGAAATCGGTGATTTGCAGTGTGATTGTCGAATGTTTGTATTTTATGTTAATTTTACATTTGTAATATTTAAATTCGTCACATGTTTCAGTCGTCTGATTTTGAATTTCCACATACCAAAATTGACAGATTTCAAAATTGACAGAACTTATGCAATTCCGTACATTTAAAAAATTTTTTACAACTTTTATTAATTTTTTAGAATTTGTTGAACAATTTCAGGAATTTATGATAATTACGAAATTCTTTGGATTTTGCTGAATCTTTTGATATCAAGTTCTCGAAAACCATTAAATTTTGTTCTTTCGACGCATTTCAAAAGTCTAAAAAATTGTCCGGGATTCTTTTCTTTTGTCATTTATAAAGAATATTTTTCGAAATTTCTACTATTTCAAAAATTACCTTACATTTTTCGAAATTTTCACTTTTCTAGAAAATTTCTAAATAAATATTCCACAAACTTTCATTATAATAATTTCCAAGTCTTCGAAAATATGCGAGAATATAAAAAAATTGTACATATTATATACATTATATATATAAAAATCGTCCGATGTTATTCAGCGATATACATTTTTGCAAACTTACAAAAGTTCGAAAGAATACTCCAACTCTTTCCAAAAACCCTAAAAAAAACACACATATAAAAAAAATTTTTGAAAAAACTCAAAAACAATTCATCAGTGAATTTCAAACAATTTATACCATTTTTTGAGACTCATTTTTCAATTCCCACCGCAAAAATTCCCTAGTTACGCCCCTGAGATGCATCATTGTTTGTTTTCCAAAAACGTCAAAAATTCTTGAAAATTTTCTCTCTCCCTTTCAGGTCCACGTCTTAGCAGCGGTCTTGAAAAGCTTTTTCCGCGAAATGCCGGAGCCTCTTCTCACCTTTGAGTACTACGACGACTTCCTGCACGCCGCGAATCTGACCGATCCCCAGGACGCGATTTCCACCCTTTTCGCCATCTTGAAAAAGCTCCCGAAGACGAATTTTGACCTGATGCAGCGACTGATCGTGCACCTCGCCCGCGTCGCTCTCCACGAGCTCGACAACCGCATGTCGCCCGCTGCGCTCGCCATCGTTTTCGCCCCCTGCATCCTGAGGACGAACCGGCAGATCCCCGCCCAGGACTCGCTCCAGGACATCGGCCGGCAGACGCGCTGCGTCGAGACCATCGTCCAGGAGAAGCTGCGCGCCATGCGAGCCACTCTGGAGGACATCAACACCCTGGACTCGGCTTGTCAATCCGCGAACAATCGTCTTTCGAGTTTGAGGTCGTCCAAGGTCTTCAGTCCGGAAGAACTCAATGTCACGGCCGCATGCGCCAGGTCTGTCGGGGATGCTGACCGAGATCGGGGCGACGAGGAAGAGGCCTTCCTGGTGGACCACATTCGGGATATTCAGAATCAGAAGCACCTGTTGACCAAGATCCTGCCGAATCTGCCGCGGGCGTCATCGGACGACGAGTTTCAGAACTGCGCGACCGGAGCGACCGACGCGGACGAGGGGTCTTTGGATGATTGTGGTGGGTGGTTTTTGGTGGATGGAAAATTTGTCACTTCCAGGGGCAACGACCTGAAAAAAATATGAGATGTGTGAATTTGTATGGTTTTTATTAGTTTTGTTAGGATCTTACTGAACCAACTGCCTTGAGGGCATTTCGAAAAGTGACAGGTGACATTTTTCATTTTTCATTTTTGGGAATATTTCGGAATTCCATGAGTATTTCAAACTCTTAAAAGATGATAACCAAACATATTGTTACGATTTCACTGGTTTCCAGTCTAGTACTTGTTGATTCATATACGATTTAATGGATGACTCTTAGATTAGTTTAAATTATGAAACACCTCTCGTGAGAGACCAGACAGATTAATGGAAATCAGAGAAGTGAATTCACATGTTGGATTCGTTAAATTCCTCTTAGCAGATGAATAATACACTGAATTGATATGTATTCAGAGGTTTAGTTTTAATTTACGTCAATCTCTGTGATGTTGCAAAAAAAATGTGAAGTACTAATTCGTTATTTTTGTTATTATTCGAACGACAAGCGAAGTCATGGGTGGGGGTAGGCAATTATTTTAAGATTCAAACATTTCTTATTAAATGTATAATGTACATCAAGTTTAAAATTTTGAAAGTTCAATGATGAAAATAAAAATTTTTTGGACCAGAAAGTCTCAGAGTACGATGAAATTGAATTTTTAACGTTTGCAATTTTAGGTGCATTAAATCTAAAGATTTTCAAACTGAGAAACAAAAATTAAGAATTAAACTTTGAATTCAAAAATAAAAACTCGATGATTACCATTTTTAGGAAACAAATTTCGATGTTGAAAAGTAAAAATCAACATTTACCGGAAATAAAAAATGTTAACGTTTATGTTGAAAAAAATTAGATGTTTCTAATTCTGAAGTTTAAGTATTTTCAAATCAATTATCAACGTCACTGATGAAAATAAATATTTGATTTGTAATTATTACGGCAACGGAAGATATTTTTTTAATAAAAATATTCCAATAAATATTTAGGCTGTTTATATTATTAAAAAATATAATATTTATATTAAATTTTTTTTCTACAAGGGGAAAAGTGTATTTTTTTTACTTTTTCACTTTTCTCCCCACAAGTTTAAAAAATGGGCTTTTTACACAAGTGAAAAAATCGGTCACTTTTACAAATTGTGAAAAACTCATTTTTTCGAGAATTATAAAAAAAATTAATATTACTATATTATATATTTTTGTATAATATGATTATAAGTAAATAAAAAAATATCATAGATATTTAATATCGATCGCAAATATTCCGTTCTTTTTTTCGTAATTAATAAATAAATAATTCCACGTTTTTCGTAAATATTTGTGGTCGCCTTAGTAATTATTGTTACATATTATCATTTTTTTAGCGACGGACGAAATACGTCCGAATTTCGTAATTTCTGTTCTACAAGGGGAAAAAGTGTATTTTTTTTTTTTTTCACTTTTTCACTTTTTTCCCCACAAGTATAAAAAATGTGTTTTATACACAAATGAAAAAATCGGTCACTTTCACAAACTGTGAAAAACGCACTTTTTCGAGAATTATACAAAAAATTTTTATTGCTATATCATATATTTTTGTATAATACGATTATATATAAATGAAAAATATCATAAATATTTAATATCGATCGCAAATATTCCATCCTTTTTTCCGTAAATGATGAATAAATAATTGCATGTTTTTCGTGAATATTTTTGGTTGCCCTAGTAATCATTGTTACATGTCATCATTTTTTTACCAACGGACGAAATCCGTCCGAATTTCGCAATTTATTTTTAATCGTGATTATTACGTAAATTCCAGATGACCCAAGAAAGCCTATCCACCGGGAGAACTCGTCCGAGAGCGGCGACTACCCGACCATCATAAACGACGACGACATGGTGATGGTATGACCGACGGTCTTCCAAAAATCGAGCAGTCTCCAGTGAAAACGTGTTACACGGAAGCCGAGGTAAACGTCACCGTCGACGCATAACTCCGGTGAAAAATCCTCGGGCTCCGGCTTGTTTCAGCCGAATGGACGCACGTAGACACTCTATCCAGAACAGCGCCTCTGCATTTTGCGCAAGTTACCGTACGCTTTCTATACACATACCAACACACATTTACGAAGAGACACACCTCGCGCCGTTTTCTCCGCATTTATCTCTGCCGCGATAACTTGTCCCTCGCGGAGGTAAGCCAAAACCGCTAGCCTGTAAATAATATGACGAATTTAAATATACGTGCACGCGATACGCGATTCGTCGGTTTGAAAAGTCTGTTGATAAAAATGAACAAATTGTTGAGATTTCGAATTATATTTCTACGGCTGGTTTATTCTTCAAAAGCGCTAGTGCCGTTTTTTCAGCTGGCCTGTACCAGTTACAAATGATGAATCGATTCGTTGATCCTGATGATGAACTAATCGAGGAAACCTTATTAGCACTTTTTTCTCAGATGGTGAATTCGGGCGTATTTATTGTTGTCGATATTAAAGTGCTCCGAACTGAAAGACTTTACCCCCCCCCCTCCCCTCCCCCCTTACCCCAATTCCTCCCTCTCTTGAGAAAGTCGGTTTTTTATGTTTAGGTGATTTTTGGGGTTTTTTTACGACGTTTTTTTATACTGCGTTTTAGGTTAACTTTTTTTGCTGTACATATGCCGAGGCACTATACAGAGACAATATATCAGAGTTGATGTTTTTTGTGTTCGTTCTTTTTTTCATTATCGACGTTTTCGTTTTTTAATATCATTCGAAAGTGCCTGTGAGGTGACGTTTTTTCTTTGATTTATGGTTTTTTTATAATCATGGGAGGTGATTGATTTATTTTGTTGTATATAAGCGTTTTTAGATCGTTCGGGATTGATATATGAAATAATGAAAAAGTATATGGATATGTATATTATATGTGCGAAAAAAGTTGTTCGCTGGCTTCCTGGTTATTTCTGCGATTTGCGGATCTTTCCGGTCGAGATTAATGAGCTTTGTCATTTATTTTTGGAAAAATGAAGATTGTTTTTTGTACTGCCGGTTTGTTGGAGGTTATTTTTAATTCGCCTTTTTTATACTCTTGGGGAACTTGTTGCGTGGATCGTGTGGGTTCGACGTTCCTTTTTTCGGTGAGCGTGTTTACATTGTGTGGTGATTTTTGGGGTATTATTGAGATTTTGACTGGATTGATTGGGTTTGTGGTATTTTGGTAGTTTTGATATTATGTGGGAATAAAAGAGAGTGTTATTTTCTGAAGGGTTTTGATTTTTTCAGTTTTTGATATAAATGTCATTGAAATTAGTAAATAAGTTAATAGTTAACTTTATTGATTTTTAATGTGAATTTTCTGATATTTCCGTAAATATACGAATTATTTGGATATTTGAAAAAAGTTTGATATAGAACGATCAATCGTTTTTATTTTGAAGTTACTCTTAAGTAAATTTGATTATAAAATTGAACTGTGATCAAGCGTTATGATTAATAATGAGTTCTGATGCTGACTTTTGTGGTGTTTTAAGAATTTGTATGGTTTTTGAATTTTAAACTATACTCGAAATGAGTTTTACGTGATTTAGACATGCGGTTATGGATTAGTTTTCTCCGCGTTTCCGATGAACATGAACTAGCTGCGATCAACGAAGTTTAAGAGTTTACGTGGTAATCGAGAAATCGAACTGTAACGAAGACATTCAGTATTCATACCGAAGATAACAAAATGAGAGATTCTTGTTTAGAATTTTGAAAAATCAGCGTGGAAGTAATGAAGTACGAACAAAATAATTTATTAACGTAAATAAAATTACTTTAAATTTCGAAATAGAAAAAAGTGAAACCAAAAACAACACGAGATATCAGTTAGTTGAAAAACAAAAAGCATTTTCCAAAATAATACACACAACTCAGCAGTCAATCTCAATTTTATCCTGAAACATCAACCTAATTACGCATTTTCATTCCTAATACTTCGAACTTTATTTGCGAGGGTGTCGATCGGATCGGGAAAATTTAGATTTATCATTAAAAAACCAACAATTTTTGAATTTCGTGCAAAAAATATTTTTTTACTGCTTTATTGACGATCGAAATTTTTTCAGACATTTCGTAATTTTGGACATTTTTCGTGAAAATTACGTTGCGGTCTGAAAATGGTTTAAAAATAGGAGATTTTCGACTTTTTTCGTAATTTTTCGAATCTTTAGAAAAGTTTAAAAAATTTTTAAGGAACCTAAAAAAAATTAATTAGAAATCTCTAGAGTTGCGGAAATTTCGGGTATTTTTACAACTTTGGAAACTTTTCAAATGTTATTATATTCGCAATAATTTGGAAATATATTGAAATTTACGTAAAACTTTGTAGTTTCAGTAAAATTTTCGAAACTCACACCAGGATTTGGTAATTTTTCAGAGCATGAGGGGACGGAAACATGAAAAATAATTCGGACATTTTAAGTAATTTTCGAATTGTGGAAAATTTCTGTACTGGGATTTTCAGACATTATTTAGAAATTTATTAACCAATAATTTTGTACCATTCTAAAAAACGAAATATTCAAAAAAATGCGTGCAATTTCAAAACCTTCAGAAAATTACATTTTCTATCACATACAAATAAAAACAAACTTCTGAAAAAATTCACCTCAATATTTGCAAAATACAAAATGACCGGAAATTTCTAAATGCCTGATCGATCGACACCCTGTTTACCCATAAAAAAGGTAGAACGCGTCTATTTTTTAAGCCTTCTTCCTAACAAAAAAATATCGTGTATTTAAAAAAAGGACTTGAAAGAACAACATATATAACGAGATGAATATTTTTGTAAAAATCGAGTAACGGAAGGTATCGTTGAGTACAATGAAAAATTCGTATCAGGAAAAAGGGACGAAAAAAAAAGAATGAGAGGCTGTGAAGCCTGATGTAACGAGATTGCACGACGAAATTGAAGGGTGGGTCTGATGATGCTTCCTTTGAACAAAAATGGATACATTTTGCCCGCTTTTTTTCGCGGGCACTTCAAGTCCGGAAGGAAACGAACATTTTCGGGCTCGCAGAAAATCGATGGCGTGAAATATAATTCGCGTCGAATCGACGCTATGTAAACTTCGAAAAAGGTAAAATGGGCTTTGCTATGTTTTAATGGAAAAATAGCAATTTGGGGTCGATTCGACGCTCGGATTTCTCGCACACGTCGACGTATCCCAAAGCGAAGCACCTTTCGAACTTTCCGCTAAAGCGCTCGCGTTGATTTTGTTGCGAAATTAATTCGATTCCGTTGGCGGTCCATGTACAACGCGCCTGTGCGCGTACGTGTGAATGCGAGTGGGTGCGATGGGAAATGCCCGTTCCCAAGTGATCGACTGTAATTTTATATAATATTTGTAAGGCAAATGAAATATCTTCTGTACAGAGCAAAACAAAGCATACTTTATTATATCCTCGTAAAAAAAATGTTATTTCCGAATTATTTATCGCGATTCATTGTTGCGTCGATCAAACATGGCGGCATTTTCCTCCTCGACTCTCGGAGGGGGCGGTCATGTTTTTTTTCTTTTTATTCCCTTATTATCTTTAAGCGCGAATGGCAATCTTGAAGTGATAATTGCAATTAAATGCGTGGAAAAGTTGAATTTTGGGAGTTTTATTGACCTTGCAAGATTTTTTTTTTTTACTGTTTTTGGTTTTTTGAGGGATCGAACGTTTTGGAAAAGTCTGTATTTTTTCTGTAATTTTTGAAGAAATGACCGTTTTTTTACTCATGTAAAATATTGCTATGCTCGGGATAAGTAATTTCATACTCACTTTTACATTTATTTTTATTATGTTTATTATTCATAATTATTTTTATCATTTTATAATTATTTGCATATTGTGATATAGTTCTGCTTCTTTTTTTTTTTTTTTTTTTTTTTTTTTTTTTTTTTTTTTTTTTTTTTTTTTTTTTTTTTTTTTTTTTTTTTTTTTTTTTTTTTTTTTTATTTTTGGTCCGAGAAAATTTAAGTTGACTCACCGACGTAAATTGACGTTTTGTGCTTTAAAAAAATAGATTTTTCATTAAACTTGTGCAGTGCTTTAATAATTTGGACGGTTGAAAATCTACATATACGAAAATTGCTGGTAAATATCAGAAAAAGCAAGTTATTTACTTATTCTAACCTCATTCTAATTCTAATAATGCGGTGATGATTTTTCATTTCAGAACGAATTCTTAAGGTTAAATTCCCTAAATATTCGGACCCCCCCTTCTCCCCCTCCCCCACAAATAGGCTTCTATCTTCGTTTGGTGAGAAAAAGTTCGAATTATTTATCTATTTTAACCAACCTTATTTCAATTCTAACTATACGATGATTTTTTGTTCCAGAGAAAATTATTAAGCTCAATTCTCAATTCTGCCCTATTCGGACTCAATCCCGAAAATCAACTAACGGGTTTCCATCTTCGTTCGCGAGTTGGCCAGAAAAAATTCGTAGAACAAAGTGAGTTTTTTTTAGTTTCATTATTTTCTATTCCGCGTTGCTCCGTTCGTTTGAGGAAATATGTGTGTCAGGAAGTGGTTCAAAAAGTGCTGTGTTCTCAAATTTGATAATTTGGGAATGAACTGAAATTTTTACGCCAGCACAATTTTCGGTGAGATTATTTATATTTTTCAAATTGATCTTGGTATTTTCGGATATCTAATGGAATTTTCAAAAATTTCTTAATGTGAAATTGCCCACTGTTTTACCAAAAATATTCATAAAATTATGGTATAACTTGCTTTGATATCGAAAAAAGTATATTTTCGAGTGATTTACGCCTGGAAGATGTATTTCTTGTAGAAAATATAGGATATTTATAAGCATATTCTTCGTTAACAACCCATCATGTTGACAAAAAAAGAATTGAGGTACATTAAAAATGCTGCTAATTTTTTGGCACATCTCTGATGTTGCGTTCTCTCTGACGTATTAACGGGGTTAGAAAAAAACTTCTCATCTAAATTTAAGGAGAAAAATTAAACATGATTTTGCGACTTTCCATCTGTAAAGAAAAAAATTATAGAAGCTTCTAAAATTCTATCCACATTTCTTTATCGGCAAATAAATTGTCTGTTATTTCGAAGTTTGAGAATAAAAGTTTTTTAGTACTATTTTAAATTGCAAATTAAAGAGTCAGATAATTTCAAATATTTCTCGAATTTAGACGTAAACGCGATTTTATTTCATGCTTGAAAAAGCACTCGAGTGATATTCGAAATTAAAGCACTTCTGTTTCTTACAATTTTCAAGAAATGCTTCAAATTCACGTAATTTAATAAAAAACTCCGACTTTTCCCAAGCCGGACTTTTTCCCCAACTTTTTCCTCCCCAAAAGACTGAATTTTCATTCCAAGTACGTAAAGTTTGCTTATGAATTTACCACAAACGATATTCAGCATTCCCACAGTTCACACAAAAATGATCTTCGAAGCTGAACGTAATTGCGATTTTTAATTGTACATAGTTTATATAAAACGAATGCTATTAGAAGCTGCAAAATTCAGGATAAAAAACCCTTCATTACCGTCCAATAAGACGAAATTCGCTGTTGAATCGCATTCTCTCAGCGACACTCAGCGTTTTTATGCTCCAACAAAAATCCAAGTCATCTTTGAAAATAAATGCGAGAAAAATGTGTGCTTCCGAGCCAGATCCATTTCGCGTATTTGTCTCTTGAATCTCCTCTTTTTTCTTCTCCCTCGCTCTTCCTTCATCTCGCCTTCGTTCATAATCTGCATCTTCAAGTAATTTCTCTTCCCCGGGTCACTGCGTTTTTTCCAGAGGTGTGGTGGTTCTTCAGATTTCCGCTTGCATATTGTTTCATTACCACACGCGGAAGAATAAACCGATTTTTCCCTTCTCTCAATGAAAAGGGAGAACAAAGCGGAAATGTCGAGTACAAAACTTCATTTACAATTCATTGCCTTGTAGACATTTCTACAAAAACAAAGTCACGATTGTTCTTCTGAGGCCTACCGTTTTTTCATTAGACCTCGAGCTTTTTCTCCCACCTGACATCGCATCGCAAGTTTGTGATTTTTACTTTATTTTCCCGCTGTTGTTTTATTGCATAATGGGGGCATGGAAAAAAGCATTGTGCCGCACAATGAAAAGGAATAAAGAACGAAAGAGTTTTCCGGAATTTCGAGAAGCGAAAACCGACGGATCCGCGCGAGAAATGTCCTTTGTCGTGCCGAATTCGCTGACACGAAAATTTCGTTTTTTATTTACAAAGGGGAGGGGGAGGGGTCGAAAATTAATTTCCGCCATTTATTTTCCAGCTCGTGCCGAGCGCGCATTAATCAGCGGGTTTTTCAGTTTCGTGAAAAATTACGGATAAACGCGCAATTTACGTTTTAATGAGATCTGATCGGCACTTTGAAGTTTGTTTTTTCCGAGCCATAAAACTCTTTTATGAGCGGCATTACTCCAGCTCGATTATCTTGGAAAAAATTGCTCAGTAGTGCGAATCAATATTACGTCGTACGCAGGGATTTTATTTTTGAGAGGATCTTTGCGATAGCGATTAAATCCCTTTTCATGCATCGCCGGGTGGGGAATGCAAATGAATTTCAGTTTCATCGATAGCGTCGTCTAATCTGTCATCGTTTACCTCATGGATTTAGCTTCTCGTGCACGAACACACACATTTTTGCCGGAATTTGATGTTTGCGAACTTTCGCGGTTGAACTAGTTTCCTCTTCTCCGTCGTGTTTTTATGTGTACTCTAAATTTCAAGGTGCTTGCGCGCGATACAATTTATTTTTCATTTTTGTCATGGAAAGTAAAGCGATTGTTGAGCCAGAGAAAGTAAAAAACGCGAGTGAAGCGCTGTGGAGTGGCGAGAAAAAAATTTTGCGGGGAATTGGGACGTATTGATTCGAGTGGAATTTTTTACGTGGATCTGTTCAAGTTATGAAATTCAATGGATTGGAGTTTTTCCGGAACATGTCGGTCCGGTAATTTTTGTGAGATTCGAGGATTTCAACGTTTTTATTTGAGTGCTTGAAAGTTCGAAGTTATTTGTTTGAATAAAGATTTAATTAAATATTTGGATCAATAAAGAGTTCTGGAACTTTTTGACTTTTGATTCAAGAAAGAAATATGATGACTGAAGAATTTGGAGCTTGAAATTTAAAGAACTATGTACTTGGAAATATGAATACGAATAGAAAATTAAAATGACACTTCATATAAATAAGTTAGAATTTTAACCACAAAAGATAAACAATCAAAAAATCATTAGGCGCGGAAAAAATTTATCGTACATTTCGAGAGTTCTTTACGGATGGCCTATGCTGCCCAGCTCAGAACTTGCCGATTTTGAACAACACCACATTTGAAGAGTTGTGAATTTAACTGATGACTACTTCAAATTAAGAAATTTTCCAATCGAAATATAAAAAACACATTAAAAAATAGGATATTTGGAAAAAAATCTTCTAATTCCAGCCATAAATTGTCGTAGAATTCCAGAAAAGTATTCGTCATTCAGCCTATCATTTCGATAAAGATCATTTTGTGACGGTATTTTCATGCCTTTTTATCCTTCATTTCCGGCTTTTTTCTTATCTCTCAGGTATTTTTTTAATAAAAAAGTGGTAATTAAACAATATGTTTCCGAAATGAGCCGAAAATTTTCAGAAATGAAAATCGTCACATCTGTGACAGTTTTGTGACAGTTTTTTCCATGTCTTTTTATTCTCGATTTTCGACTTTCTTCTTATCGTGGGAGTATTTTTTGGATGAAACAGTGTTGAATAAACAACATGCTTCCGAAAATAGGCCGAAAAATTTCAGTAATGAAAATCGTGACATCTGTGATGGTTTTATGACGGTTTTTACATGCCTTTCTGTCCTTGATTTTCGAATTTTTTTCTTAACGCGCGCGTATTTTTTGGATGAAGCAGTGGTAAATAAACAATATGCTTCTGAAAATGAGCGGAAAAATTTCAGAAATGAAAATCGTCACGTCTGTAACGGTTTTGTGACAGTTTTTTCATGCCTTTTTATTCTCGATTTTCGACTTTTTTCTTAGCACTCGAGTATTTTTTGGATGAAACAGTGTGATCTGAACAATATGCCTCCAAGAATAATAAATAAAAAAAATATATATAAAGTATAAAAAAATATCTATTTCTGAAACTTGTTCAACTATAAAATTATAACTTCTTGCATTTCAGTTTTCAAAAATAATATGTATGTCATAAATATAATCAAAAGGGTCTCCCTTTTGAATGCTATCGGATTAGTCACGCATTATTAATTCAAAGGCAGCTATAGAGGAATATAGAGACCCTTCATAAGATTGACGACTTACACCTTTTTTTTTAAATTCAACTCATAAAATAAATATTGTTTACATGAAAAGAACTCCCGAGATTTGAAATCATCGCACTTCCCGTGAGCTTATATCTCACAGCGCAGTTGAACTGAGATCTCGACTGCCACGAACTGAGAGGAGATGACTCGAGACTTTGAGGATGACGCTTCGCCCCACTGACCTTCCAAGTCTCGAATCATCTCCTCTCAGTTCACGGCAGCCGAGATCTCAGTTCAACTGCGCTGCAAGATATAAGCTCACGGGAAGTACTATGATTTTAAATCTCGGGAGTTCTTTCCGTGTAGTTGATCAAATAGCAAAAATGGTTTTTTAGTCCTCAATAACATATAAACACTTTTTATTTCTAAAAATGAGACGAAAAATGTGAAAGTTATGGCCAAGACATTTTTGAAACTTCAATAATTTTTTATTAACAAACAAGAGCTAACTTCGCAAAATCCTCTGGTGAAATAACTGAAAGGGTCATATACTATCAATTTTTTTTTTGGTTTTATCGTGTTCGAAATCCCGAACTTAAATTTTGTCGCACAGTGTTATCAACCGATCAAAATTTTATAAGAATGATTATTTTAACCTGAAACCTAAATAGATCTATCAGTACACCTTGAAACCCCAAAAATTCCCGTTTCCATTCTTTCCAGATAAAAATCCGAGGATCTCAAGCAGACACTTTTTGCACAGGTATCTAGACTTTTATTTCCGCCTTGAGAGAGTATATTTATTTTTCGAATAGCATTTTTAGAGTCCGAATTATCTTGAATCACCAGCGATATTGGTACATTCTCGTATTTCCCGGATTCAGTGTTCCTTTTGGATTCGCATTTGAAGAACATATAAACACGATCCGAAACTTTTCGTACGGCCATTTTATGGAACTAAATTTCCGGTGCTGGAATGCCAAAGTTTCTATAGTATCAAATATCAGTGGAGCCATTCCACGAAGACTACTCCTCGTTTATTGGAAATAGTACAGTATTGAATATCATTATGAACAAACATGTGCATAACTGCAGAAATTTAGATTAAAAAATGTGCATACGTATATATTTTTTTATTTTGAAATGGAAATGACTAGAAAAATTAAGCAAGTCTTGAAAAAATAGCCGAATCTTCCAAAAATTTCCAGTACTTTAAAGCTACTCATAATTTCTGTGTCTTGATTATAAATACTTCAAGTAATCTTTTACAACGTTGTCGGAATGACAAATTCTAATAAGATTTTTCAAATACTTCACTCCTGATTAGCTTCGTAAACACGAGAATCTGCTAATAAACTGCTGAGCTTCCTGAAAAATGAGTCGCAGAAATCGAAAGTTTTCGCGTAAAAAGCCGGCTTCTCGCGACCTCGTTTCTGGGTCAGAAGAATCGCTCTCGTAATTAATTCGTCGACGCAACGGCACAGGTTTCTCGTGAGATAATTTTTTGAGGGCGCGGATAAAGGGGTCGAGGGTACGTGCATGCTTGGTTTTTCTTCTCATCTCCTCGCGGGCCGCCCCCGGAGTCAGTTCGCTACTCTATCGACCTGACGGTGCAACCTCGACGTCCGCGTCGACAAAAGCGTCGCGCAGACGCCGAGACTCGCGGCTTTCTGCAATCGATTCCAGATTTTCCGGCATAACGAGGCCGACCGCCTCCTGCGGTTAGCCAAAAATTTTTTCGCCCTCTCGAGCCATTCACTGGGGTGAGAT
The DNA here is from genome assembly GCA_030522785.1 of Platygaster equestris. Taxonomy (NCBI): domain Eukaryota; kingdom Metazoa; phylum Arthropoda; class Insecta; order Hymenoptera; family Platygastridae; genus Platygaster; species Platygaster equestris. The sequence continues at coordinate 45,914 of JAPYZK010000544.1, forward strand.
CGAGCGCGAGGGACACCTTTTTTTTCTCGCCACCCTAATTTGTGTACGGGACATTTCACCGGGATTTCATTCGTTTCTTTGTCAAGCGCCTTTTTCTTGTCGGCGTTTTTTTCATGAATTTCGACGGGTCATTCGATTTTTTTGTTTAGTATAAGGAGTTTGGACGTTAGGAGTAGAAATATCGAAATCGGAAGTTAAAGGACGAGAAGAAGGTTGTTCATTGGTTTTTCATTGTTGTTTTTGGAAAGTTGATGAATTCGGGAATTGCCGGATGATTTTCGAGGTGCTTGTACGTTTTTTAATACTTCCGGAGACACGGGAAAGTAGTCTGAAATTCTGGAATTTGGTCAGGCGGAAGTAAAAATACTATCAGCAGTAGTATAACAGGGTTTCAGTTAGGCTGAGCGAAAGATGGCATGACAAAAACTGGAAATAATTTCATGATGAGTTTGGAACCTTTCCTAACATTAATTAAATGGACTAAGTATACGTTTTTCCGAATTTCTAAAAACGTGTCCTCAAAATCTGCGGAAATTTTCACAAATCGTTTTGAAGTCACAGAAACAAAAAAATCCACACAACAAATTTGTAAATTTCAGCAGGATTTCATTACTTTTCTCTATCAAGCATTTTTTTATTGCCATTCATCGATCAGTTTACCATAAAATCTCGAGGATTCCTGAATATACATATTTGATCAACACCAATAAAATACGTGACTCGATAAAAAATGAAAAAGTTCTCTTTTCCGATATCCCAGGGTGAAAAAAGCTCTAGCTGCAGTCTATTGTGCATCACTGAATGCGTTTACCTCGTCAAAATGCTTGAAAAATTCAGTCAGTTCCAACAAGTCAAAAGCCGAATCCACTGAACGAAAAATGACATTTTCCCTTCACCTTTTTAAAAGTGCATGAATAAAATTTCCTCGATTTTGTTCCACAAGACTAAACAATATTTTGTATACTTCAAATTTACTCTCATTCGCATGGAACATCCTTTAAAAAAATTGAATTTTCCTTTGTGACGCATTTTTCGAAGGTATTGGCGAAGAAAAAGTTCCAAAACGAACTATAACTCCGAAACGCTCCGCTCATTTTTCAAGACAACCCAGTTACTCAACACAAGACCTGCGAAACAAATTTTCCATCGACATTCTCGTCTCTCGTTTGGTCATGAAATATTCCTGAGCAAAAACTTGGCACTTCAAGAATTTCCGAAGTTTCAATCCCGATCTGGATTAACATCGAGTTCGATTTATTTATAACCCTGGATGTAAAAGTCAAAAATTCGCCCGGCGTCGGGGTAATAATTCAGGAGCATAAATTATTCATACCGATTTTTAAAAACCCATACATGCGCGTCCATGAATTCTTAATTATTCAGGGGGAGCCCGTTTTGATATGAAATAATATCGAACATGTGTCACGTAGCGATTAATTCAGGCTGCGTCGAAATTTAATCAGAGACGCCTCGAACGTGGAGTTTATGAATTTAATAAAAAAAAAGGATTCGAGAACTAATTAGATACGATTTTCGCCGGAAGAATTCGGCGAAAGAATAACTCATCAAAAAGTAGCGAGTGCGCAATTTCTGCTTTCTAAAAAGGATAAGCAAACTTATCAAAGGAAATAACCTTGTTGAAGTTAATTATCGTCGGACATGTCGAGATAGTTTCAGTGAGAAAATACTGAAAATTCAATTTTATCCGATTAGAGGAGAAAGAGCACTGGGAAGCGTGTGGAGAATTCCCGATCAGAGCTCTGGCTACGTTTCGAGCAAAAAGTCCGAAGGGATGTCAGGGATACAGATTCGAACGGAATAGTTTTGCGCGAACGCGTCGTTCGAATCGTACGGTCCTTTTATGATTCATAACGTCGCTGTAATAATGGAAAATTGAAACATGAAATTCAGGTTTATTTCGCGTTTGAACCTATGTGAGCGAGAAAGGTTTCATTTTTTATTTTATGGGATTCTTGAATTTTAAAAGATGGATTCCGGGGTTGAAAGTGATTTTTATGAATATGATTCTGTATTTTGAGAATCATGAGGAAAGTGGACTTTTATTGGTTTCGAAAAAATTTCAATTAATTGCTTGTAGAATTTGGTGTTAGTCCAAGACGCAAGAATCAGAATAGTGGAGAATTTCGACTTTCTGTGACAAGTTTTGATGATTTGTGCACATTCCAAGCAAAAACTCGATGGAATATCTAGTAGCATTCATGGAATCATAAGAATTTTCGTACTTTTGAAATTTGGTCTGACCAAACTCGATGACATTTCCACCATTGCCTGACTATTCCTTGTTGCACTACTGATAAAATGGTGAAGTAGTAGGAAGGTTTAGAGGAAAAGAAAATAAAGTGTCTGTAAAAAAGTAACGTCCCATTACTTTGTCATTACTTTTCTTATTATCGTTTCCATTTAAATACTCAGACATCGAAAAATAATGGACAAAAAATGATATCAGTGGATTTTATTCCTTGAAGAATTTATTTCGAAGTCGAATGAATTTGGATTCCCAAACTCAAAAAATTGAATAACTCTTCATATTCAAAAAATAAAGAACCCTAGAATTTTTATCATTCGAAAATTCTCGAAAATCTTCTGAATTTACCGAAACTTCGGAATTCATCAACACTCTCTAGAATTTCTAAAACTTCTTTAAGTATGAAAACTGAACAACTTCCAAATTCTTTCGAAATTCAGAATCGCTCAACTGTGGAATTCTCCTAGACTTCTAAATTTGAAAAGTCCGAAACTTTTCAATTTCCCAATTTCTCATTTTATTCAAAACTTCTAAAAATTCCGAAATTTCGAAACTATGAAATTCCTAAAAACTTCTAATCTGTTTCAAATTCGTCAGAAATGTGAAATCTTAAAACTCCAAAACTTAAAAATTCGTCAAAATTTATGGAATTCATAAGACCAAAACTTTTCGTTTCAAGTTCTTCCAAATTATTCAAAATTAACTTTAGAAATGTCTAAAACATATAAAAATCCTAGAGTTCACAACTTCGAAGTTTGTGAAAACTCCCAATCCTTTAAAATTCGTCACAACATTGAAATTGCAAAGTTAAAAAACTTCGAAATTCCCCAAAACTTCTCAATTCCAAAACTCGGAAATTTCGAAATTTTCAAAATGTTTACAACTTGTAAAAATTCCGAAACTTGACAACTTCAAAATTCTTTAATACTCCCAAATTTTTTTTAACTCTTCAGAAACTCGAAATCCCAAAACTTCAGAACTATTAAAATTTCGAAAACTTTGAAACATCCTAAAACTTCCCAAATTCCGAAATTTTCAAGCCATAAAACTTGAAAACTCTTTTAAACTGTCGAAAAGTTTAAAACTCGAGAAATTCCAAAAATGTTTAATTTAAAAACGCCAAAATTATTCAAAGTTTTACAAACCTTCTCAATTCCAGAAATCCAAATCTTCGATATTTCTGAAAATTTCTAAACTTTCGAACTTTATGATTCTACAAACTTCAATATTCCTCGAAATTGCCAAATTTCTAAACTCGCAAAGTTCAGAACTTCAATATTCTTCAAAACTCCAAAATTCTTCAAAATTTTCAAAATTCCCAAGAAATAAAAATAAGTAACGCGAAAGTAACGGAAATGTGTTACTTTTAACCGCACGAAAAGTAACTCGTTACCGTCATAATTACATCGTAATTAAAGTAACGCGTTACGTTATCGTTACAGCTGAAAAAGTAACATTTTAGAGTAACTCGTTACAAGTAACGCGTTACTTCCGAACTCTGAGTAGTAGTACTCTTTATTTTCAGGATATTTTTCTACCTTCTCTTTTCCCATTTCTTCTGAATGCTCCTTCCGATCCGTAACTACAAACGAAACAAAATCGATCTAATCCGCGGCAAAGCCCTCGTGTTTAACAGGAATCTCAGTAATTCGAGGTCGCAAAACCTCGGCTGTATCGCGAATGCATAGCACGAATTCCCAAGTCAACATCTTTTTTCGATGAAATTTGGTGCCGGAAGCGATCATAAATCGGCCTCTGCAAAGACATCGATCTTCGGGCGAGTCAAAGGATGTGGCGATCGGAAAGAATGTAACTGATCGACGGTGGATATAAGGCCGGAAGAAAAAGTTCCATTTTGTCGAAAGATTTACTGACGTTCCCTGCTCTCGATTGTCCGTGGACTAGAGATTCAAACGGTTAAATCACCCGAATTTCATTTCTGTCCGAACGGAGTTACCTTCCTTCCTTTTTTCCAGGACCTTTGCGAATCCTTACCCTGTTCGACCCTTTTGTCCTCCGAATATTTCCAATTCTTCATGTGTTTATGCTTCCCACATTATTTGCATATGTTGTTTTCCCCATGGGAGAAAAATATGTGTTCTCTCCAAAAAACTCTCGTAAATTTGATAAATGTTCAGGGTTGAGGAAGTATGTGTATTTTTCATCAATGAACCGTCGCTGCGTTCATTGTGGGTAAATTTGTGAGACCCGATTAATGATTGATCGAGTTAATGTTGAAATATCCGATTTTCCGTCGAACTTCCGACGTTAAATGTGTTAATGGCTATACGTAGTCTCGCATTTTCATAATTCAGAACAGCGAAAACGCGATAACGATAAAATCGATTTTCGCGTCAATCATTATCAAGAGCTCAGAACTTTAGGAAAGCTCAAATTCGTCGATAATTTAATTTGGGGGCCTTTGAATTAGTTGGGATCAAATGGTGATTGCAGAAATGTGATAGAAGCTAGATTAATATCTAGCGAAGGAAACAGAATAATGACGGGAGCAATAATATAAAGATGATTGTGTTTTCATCCCGATTTATCGATACGTCATTGTGTCTTTTGTTACCGAGTTCTCGGAAATTCTGGAATGGTGCTAGAAATTCGAAGTGTCCTCGAGGTGAACTGAAAAGTACCGAGAGTTTTCGAGTGCTTTGGAGTTTAATGAATTTTTTCTTCGTCTGTGGGGTTTTTTTCTTTTATTGGTTGAAAGGAATTGGCGTGTGAATTTTCAAGTTCTTTTTTTGACTGTTTCGATTCTAGTTGTACTTTTCCCTTACTTTTCCCTTTTTTTTTGTATATTCAACATCGAAGGATGGAAAATTTACGTACGACCATAAATATTAAATTTAATAAAAATCAAAATTTTTGACACTTCAATTACCTTTAACAAAATTCTACGTTCAGAATAGGGGAAAGATTTTTGAAACAATAGTTTAACAAAATGTTCTTGTAACGTCCTAATTCTATCTCCCAATTACGAGGATTACAAACGTTTCATGATAACCTCACTCATCATTAGTGGGAACAAAGTGTTTCTACATCCGACTTTACCAAGGCACAAACTGCAACCAATTGAGTTCTAATCCCCGTAAATGCCACTTACACAGCTCGATCCGTACTGCGTATCATATATTTTTCAAGAGTTTAATGGCTTGCGAGTTAACTGCTGGAGATTGAATAATGAAAAAACATCGCAAAAGATTTAAAGTTTCTGTACATGTTTGATGCAGGGATGCATTCGGGAGCGAGAGAGCGAATAAAAGTACAAACTCATCCTCGCGACTCGACTTTCAGCGGGCATAGAAAACTTTCTTCCCTCCCAAATGGCGCAATCCTTACCAGCAGAAACTGGCATTGCAATTTTTTACGTAGCCGAGATTTCGAATCTGCTGTCTTTCGCGAGAAACACCTCTTAAGTGATCAGGGTCGATGCGAGATCTGAAATCTGGAAAATTTTCGGGAAATTCTGAAATTCGATATATTTAGGGAGAATAAGAAAATTTTAGTTAATGGCAGAATTTTTTATTTCAATGGAAATGAAAAAAAAATTTGCCAATTTCCCAATTTCTCATTTTATTAAAAAATTCGGAATATTCTGAGATTTGTTAAAAACTAGAAAAACTGCCAATTTTTTCACAACTGTTTAAATTGTTCAATTGTTCATTTGCTTTTCTAGCAAAATGTTGCGAAATTCTAAATCGAAACCAAAATTTCAAAAATTCGGGAATTCCCACACAGTCCGCTAATTTTTTTTCGACATATTTTTCAAAATTACACAATTCGCGAAGTTCTTAAAAATCGAAAAGTTTTTATATTGACACCAAAATCTACTCATATTTTGCACAATTCCAAATTCCAGCAAAAAAAAAGTTTTGAATCTATAACCCGTTCAGAAAATTCAAAATTCTTTCAAAAACCTGCACAACGTTCAAATCTTCAAAATAGTGCCAGATTCTTTCCGTTACCCACAACAACCCCTAAGTTATAGACACGGGAGTTTGTTAGCTAGCCGAAATCGCGCCATAACGAATGCAAGACAAGTCCCGGTCGTTTTGGACCGGTAAGCAAAGTCTGGTAAGACGTGTTCTCGCGTTCTCTCTCCTGGAGAAGTCCAGAGCACATAAATATCGTCCTTAGACGCAGGACGTTCAGCGTCCAAACGCCATAGCAGCACATCTGGCGCTGTCGCCATGAATATAACCCAAGCGAGCGCCTTTTCCACCCCCGCCTTCATACGTACGTATATATACGCCTCTTCGAATTCACCCCATTCCCGGGCAGAAAGTTCCATCCTGTTTTACACGGGAGATAGTTCGGTAACCTACAGCAACGCCGACCTCCATGTCGCGCGGTACCGCTAAGTGGCGGGGGCGTAGGATGCAAGTCCGAAAAGGGAGATAATCGTTAGGACTTGCGACCAGCGAGTCGCTGGATGCACTCGCCTCTTCTTTGGAAAGCCACCGCTCTCGACCCGTTCGTAACTTTTTTATTTACCCCAGTCGTGCTCGACTTTGGTTATAAATACGTTCGCGGTACTTCCCGAACGTTTCTTGCCCCCTTGCTGTATAAATCGAGGGGAAGTTGGGGGACCTTTATTTTTCGAAGAAAATGAACAAATTTAAATGAAACTTTGTAAACTAGTATATTCAAGTACTTTTAGACGAATCACGAAATTATCGAAGTAAAATTATTGTGATGAGATTTCCGAAAAATTTACTGAATTCATTAATATAAGTATAAAGGTTTTCAACGTGACTTCCCCAACTCCAAATATATCTTATGATGACGGTGAGTATATCAAATTGATGTTATAATTATTTTGGTATCGGAAAATTCACGATTTGGGAGAACAAGTGACGTTCGAAGAGGTTTTATACCATTTTTGCACCCGTCATTTGTGACCTAGTCGATCAGTATCAATAGGCACTGCATAAAGTAACTGTTCTCTACTCTTTGAAACGAAATCGGAGCGAATCAAATTAAGATTCAGAGAAGAGAGCGAATTTAGATTCGGAAAGAATATTGGTTATCGGACATCCCTTTTTAAGTAAAATGTAGAAATAAATTCTGCTTATTTCCGGAGTGGACAAAGACATTTTCTGATAGCTTTTTCGAAAGAAACTTGTTTCCTATAAATAATAACTATAACTCCTCATTTTATTTCAAACGTCCGCAATTTCCTATTTTTTCGATCTTTCAATTTTGAAAATTCCAAATCTGATAGACTCACGATTATTAAATTTTGAGTGTTCCAATTTTTCTAAAATATTTTCAAATGTTGAATTATTCGAATTATTCCGTCCTGATTTTGCAATCATTAAGTCACTGAATCATTAAGTTGTTTTATTGGCTGATATTTGGAAGTCTAACATTTTTTGTGAATTCAAAATTCACATGAAACCATTAGAGTTTCAAGTATAGTATACAATTTTTTAGATTTCAGAGTATCAATTCGCTATTTCTAGCATATTAGAATTGTTACTATTCAGATTCGAATTTTTGGTTGCTCAAAATGTTAATCCAAAAAAGTGTCAATTTTTTTTAATTTCCGAGAGAGTATTTCACCCCCCTCCCCCCACTTTTCGTACACCTCTGCAATACGGTCATTTCGATTAGCATCGCCAAGACCTCGCATTAGATCTTTCTATCAAGTCCAAAGTTAGGCAATAAGACTCGGGGTCCACGCGAAGTTCCGAAACCGCGCACTTGAGTGACAGTGTGAACGCGCGGTTGAGAGTGTTTGTGAAGTTGCAGAACACGTTTCCCGTTTTCATCGTTCAAGTCAGCCCCTATCACGAGTACACGTCGGCAATAAAACAACTTCGTACATTAACCGCAACGAAATCGACAATTTCGATTGCGTAAAATCTGAATTCCAAGAGTACACAAAAATAACTTAATCCCTAAAAGCTTCCGAAGCCCAACAGATTTACCAAGCAATAAAACGAAATCCTTTCGCGACAGTTGGATAATCAATGCAGCCATTAAAGCGACGTTGCAATAAAAAGCGCGATAGCGTCGTAAAAAAGCTCGACAGAGTTACCGCGCGGTCTAGGCCAGAAAAAAGCTACCCGTAGTGCATGGAAGCGCGGGTAAATGCTCGGGGAATATATTCGTCCGGTTCTGAGAGGAAAATAAAAATAACGCAATCAGCGCGACGATAAAGAACAATAGCCGTTTCCTCCCGAGCTTTTCACGCTCGTTCCCGTTGCTTGGGCTTTCTTGGCCACTTGGAGCTTAACCTCGAAACACCCCATACATGTGACGCGCGTGCAGATGTCTCGCCACGGTCCGTGAAGGGTGCGCCAAGGCAAGCAGCCAGCCGGGAAGCCAACTCCCTCGACGGAATGACGAGCCTCAAACTAATTACGACCCGGGGCGCCCGTCGAGAGTGGCGAATTCGCCGGTGGATAGAGGTGGCTCGGGGCCGCCTGTGGTGAGACCACTGAGAGATGTGAAGACTTTGCGGATTCAGTGATAAGGATTTTCTTGAACTTTTTTTGTTAGGGTTGTTTGGGGGGTTGTAGGAATTTGTAGAGCTTGACGCTTTTTTAGGTATGTTTTCCCGAAGAGTTTGATTGAGCAGTTTTTATGTTTTGGAAGTTTCGGAAGTTTTGGGATATTTGAAGTTTTGGATGTTTTGATGTTTGGATATTCAGAAGTTCAAGGAATTTTGAAAAATTTCGAATTTTTGAGTGTTCTGAAATATTTTAAAGTTTCAAAGTTTTGGAATTTTGAATTTTTGAAGAATTACGAAGTTGTGGAATTTTTGAAGTTCAGGGGAAATTTCAAGAATTTCGAAGTTTTAGAGTATTTCTGAAATTTTTGAAGTTGTAGAGTCAAGTTTTGGGATTTTGAAAGTTGTGGAGATTCAGAAATTTTGAAGCTTAGAAGTTTTGAGATTTTTGAACTTTTGATGACTGTTTCCAAGTTTAGGGATTTGAAAGTTTTGAGAATTTCGAAAAAAAAGTTTCGAAATGTTTGAAGTATTGGATGTTTAAAAATTTTGGGATTTCTAAGTTTTGAATTATTTCAAAATTGTGAAGTGGAATTTTTGAAATTTATAAAGATTTTAGTTTCAGAATTTCGAAGTTTCGAAATTTCTGGAAATATCGAAAGTTTAAAACTTGGATTTCACATGAAAAATCCTTCTTTCTTTTATCGGTAAAAAGGTCAACTAATTTACAATCAACACAGAGCATCATTTATCTGAAAAAAACTGTTGAAAATTTTACGATAGTACTGGCCAGTATTTTTCAGTATTATTTTTAATAGCAATATATGTGATTTTTTTCTTGTATGATAACTCATCCTGAAGAAGTCTGTACATTCTAGTTAATGAAATTGCTGTTCTTAATTTTTTTAATTTTTCATAATTATTGCAGTCTCTACATCGCGAATGTTCAGAATTCCAAACTTTTACGATTGAAAATTGTTGAAAAAAAAATTATAGCTACGAAAAAAGTTTGAACGAGACGAAAGAATTTCATGGAACAGTTTTATAGAGAAAGAGTCTCATTAATCTAGTTTTTTGTATTAGTACAAACAATTCATTAAAATTTGTGAAGATTTTCGTACACTGATGAAATCGGAAAAATTTTACGATGAAAACAACTTCTCTCGATCATTTTCAACAACAATGTTATTTCGTTTCATTTCCAAATATCTAAAAACCCCCTTTTTTTATGCAAAAGTGATTGTTTTTATACTCTACCCAGATTCATCACTTCAATTTTTCAACAATTTCATACTGAATAGATCGTATTTTGTAGCTTCCTAGCAACGCGTGAAAAAGACGATTCTATAGTATCATCAACAAGTCATTTTCAAAATAGTAAATTGCTCACCGGCTTTGGATATTTCTGAATATATTCCATCATTTCATCAAATTTATCGTTTGAGAACAAATTTTCATTGCACAACTTTGTGGAACTTGACATAGTTTCTGAAATGATGAATCCACATTGTTTTTGTTCATTTGCTGAATTCATAATTGCACAATAAAAAATTTCATGATTCACATGAAAATTAGGACATTGCGGAAATCCACTTTTTTCGTTAATTTCTCCCATTCCTTGGAGTTAGGTTAAAAATTAGCTACCAACTCGTAGCACCAGGTCGGTTTTTGTTATTCCTCGGGGAAGAACTTCAAATTCGTCAACAACTCGGCCCATCAGTTTGGTCACCGCTAGATCCTCGAAAGGCAATTTTAGAATCCTCGGGGACTCGTCAGAGTCGACCCAAATCAAACTGTTGACGGAAGTTATAACCTCTTATCACATCCTTGATTTTTAACGATTAACAATAATTAACGATGTTGGAATTAAGAAACAAAAATTATTAAAAAATCCTCAGTGTAAAGGAAAATACCAATTTGAGAACCCGAAATTTTTAAAATCAGAGAATCTCAATTTGAGCACAAGTGACTCCAAATTTACGAACACTAAAATTTCGTAACTTTGAAATTTCAAGATTAATAATTTCGAAATATAATTGCGTGAACCAGATAATGATTAATTGGTAAATTTCCGAATTCGAAAGAATTACAAAGGTTATATCTATATTAAATGAAACAAAATCAGTATAGTAAATATATATATACAAATGACAAATAGTGCTATACTATAAACAAAATCACCAGAATATTAAAAAGGTAATAATACAGTAATTTCTCCTATATCATAAAAAACCATTATATTCAAAAACCCCGAGTATCCAACAAAACTTCCCCCCGGAATCGAGAAAAATGTTTCGAAGCCCCCACGAATTGAATTCACCAAGTCACAAAGACTCCTTGAGTTCCAGAGATTGTTTATTTTCCACATGCACCATCCCACTCACCGCATGGACTAAATCTGTCTCGCCGGCCCTGGGGGCAAAAGAGACGGGGATAGAAATGGAGAGCGAGAAGGACGGGGAAAGCGGAAAGAGAATGGTACGAGGGTCGCCGGGGCCCCGGGACGGGGCTTTCCGGCTGTATCAACATGGAGCAATGCTCTGCCTGCTTACGGTAACTACGCCCTAAGTACCAAAGTTTCAACACCTTCCGCGGCGTCTGTCGGCCCTCGCGCGGCACCCTATCTCATCCGCAGTCTCGAGCCTCTTACCGGCGCAATTACAATTCGCGAACACCTAATTGGTTCCTTACGTAGGCCGGCATAATTGAACCCCAACCCCGGGATCCAACGATTTAACCGCAGCGCCGATTTGGGGAATTGGCGAAATTGTTGTCGGAAATTGGAAGGGCGTCGGGGATGATTCGAGAGGGTTTTTCTTTTCCTTTTTCCGGAGCGGAAGATTGATGGATCGAGTACGGGGAAAGCGCTCCGTCGAGGAGTTTTGAGGGTTGTTGGATTTCGTAATTGGAGGGCATTACTCGGGGAATGTGCTGACTTGATTCGATGATCGTCTGATTTGGGGTAGTTTTTGGTGGTTTTCTATCCCCGACAAGGGAGGTTTTTTGTGGATGGAGGTGAGGGTGGTTTAGTTTTGGAATTTTTTGATTTAGAGATGCTGATTGGTGAGCTTTTTTTTATTAAAAATTATGATCATTGAATACGTTCTAAGTGATCGTATCCCTATATTTCTCGATTCCTTCATAAAACTGATCAGCTGATCGATGACAACTTTTTTTCCTTCGAAACTGTGAAATATCTAAGGAGAAAGTTGGGAAAGACGGTTCGGAAAGAATTTCTCCGTTGAATATTTGATTGACGAAACTATTTCCTAAGTGGGAGGGCGGGGGAGAATTTTAATTAAATGTTCAATGGACCAAGAAGCAACGTTGGAATCGTTGTTTCGTTAGAAGCGTCAAGTACCGCACGAGGCCAAAGTTTTTACCATCCGTTTCTATATCGCAGTTGGGAATTGCAATAATGAGACCAAAAGTGAAAAGTTCGAGACATTTTTCACTCTCGGCTGTCGGGCCACGTTACTTTAATCAGGACATAGCGCGGATCTCGCGACATATTGGAATTCTTCTTTCCCCTCCGTTACTCTCGATAGTTAGTGAAACGCGTCAAAGCGACCAAGAATGGTCGATAAGAAATGCGTATTTCAAAGTACGAATTTACGGAGTCTTTTGAACATTGTGATGAATGATGTGCATTTCTCATACGTTATGATGAATTATGATTTATCAGTATCATTATTGTTATTATTGATGGATGATATCAAATTTTACAATTTCTTTTAGTAACTGGTAATTTTCGATAGTATCAGAATTTCGGAATGATCGAATCTGATGAACTATGAGGGAATAAAGTTGAAAAATCCTAAAATTTGAATTCAGACGTTCAAAATTTTCTACTTTTGAATATTCGAATATTAATGTATTCAAATCTGGTAACTCGAAGTCAATAACGGAAATTTTTAAAAAATTTTTATGAAAACGTCGAAATTTCTAAGTTTGACACCATTTGAACACACATTTGTGTATGTAAACAATTCGCAAGTTCAAAATTCGGAATTCAATATTCTACATTGAACGTGGACACTTTAAACTAAGAATAGGGAAATGAATAATCTTTAATAAATTAAAATAAAAAATCCGAAGCTCTGGAATTTTTAAGGCTCGAGAATGTTCAAATGTGGATCGGAAAATTAGTTTGAATTTAAAAATTATTGAAATAACTCATCGACGAATTCTAATCCAGATACTCTAATATTTAAACATTAGCATATTTAAATATTCTCTTAATTTATATCAAATATTTGAATATTATAGGGAATTGCTCATTGAGTAAAATCTGATTACAAAATTATGAAATCTCGAGACATAAAAGCTGAAACCATTAACATTTCTCTCTGTAAACATCGAAATTTATAAATTATGCAATCATCGCTCGTTTTATTGACATCGTAAATATTCCTTTGAAGCCGCAATCATCGCAAAATCGGTTTTCTCCGAGATATTTCGCAGCGGCACGTACTATTTTGTAAATTTATCCGCGTTCCCGAGGACGACCGGTTTTTCATAACTTTTTTTCGTCGTCAACGGAAAATGTAGCGCGTTGTACATTACGAGTTTGCGCGGACCAAGAGCTGAATTTAATTTCGACTCGTTCACTCTGCGAAGCGCGTCTGCATCGTGCCCGACTAGAATCGGGTCGCTACTACTTCGCGGCAGCCAGGAGAAAAGCTCACCATGCCCTTTTTCAATAAGTTCCCGGTGTGTTTCTCGTTCTGTATCGCTAATCCGCGGGCAAAAACAGGGAAAGAGAGAGATGCGATACTTTTTTCGATGAAGTCACTGAATACCGAACAAATAATAGTGTTTACGTGATGCATTCACTGCTTCACGTTGAAAAATGGCAAGGTTCCAGGGGCTATGAAGCGGCTTTCGGGATTGCATGGGTGTACTTGACTGGAGTACATTACGTATTCTGCATTATGTTTGGATAGTTTAAAAATTTTGTTTTGTCGCCTTTTTTAGGGAATAGAGAGGGATGGGAGGGGGGGGGGGGGTAGTGATAAAATGTGACAATATTTAAAAAGTGGAGGGAGCTCGTTTCAATATTGAGAAAATCTTGAATTTTCGGAAATACGTTATTAAATATGGTTTTTCATGAAAATGATAATGAATAATTATGATAATAGTTTTATCAGTCAAATAATTTGATTATTACATCGTGACTTGAATTCAATCTCATTTGAGTTACATATTAGAAAATAATTGGAGAAGCTGGTCAATTTTTAGAGATTTCCCATATTTTTGGAATATTCAATAGTTGATAACGATTCCAAAAAACGTAATAAACAAAATTATTACAAATTTCAAACAAAATTGACGTCAATTTGTCAGAGCATTGAAAAAAGCCTGTAGTTCTTTTCTAAAACCCACGAAATAATCATTTTTGCCTATACTTATCCGTCCTTTTCAACATTTCAACCTTTTAATTATCGATGTTGAATCGTCATCGTCACCTCGCAGAGAAATTATCGAAAACTCGATCGACTTGCGTTTCACAGAGGAATCCTTGTTTAATCGTCACTGATTCAGGGCGGTACAACGCGCCAGGTGAAACGCGATATTCCACTTGGCACCTCTCGAATTTGTTGCCGAATAAATACGGTGAATTGGGTTGTAAGAAGAATATTAAAGCTCCACTATGATATTTTAAGTTTTCATTTCACAGCCGAGCAGCGGGAACAACCGGCGCGAATTTTCTTCCCCGCAATAATCTTTCAATTTCCTTGTTTCATTTTAGAATTGTTTGTCCAGAGTAAGTTTAAACGCGCCATTCTTTTTTCTCCTCATTTTCCCTAAAAAACAAGCACTCGAGCGGAATGACGGATTTGAAAAAGAGAACAAGAACAAATAAGTTGATCAACTTTCGCATGCGACGAACTTTTCGACAGAAAATAAAACTGGGTCGTTGATTCCTCAGGCTGAAGAGAACGGTTCGAGAATTACGAGCTCGGAGAAAATGGATTCCAGTTGTTTCGTGTGTCATGCATATGGGTATTTTTCTGGAAAGTACGATCGAAAGGGTTGTGGATTTTAGGTTACATTGGGGATAACCCAGGAATGTCTTGAGTGGCTTGAAGCATTTGAACATAAAATGAAATTTTCGTCGAAAAGTATGACTGCTCGACCATGAAGCAAAAAAATGAAAATCGAAAGAAATCACGAGATTGTCTCCAGTTTCAACAAGTTACAATGAAATGGGAAAATACGCTAAATGTGCTACGAACTCCGCGACTTTCTGCAAGTTTTTTACGAAAAACTTGACAAACCGCCAGTCTTCATTTCGGATACATCTGCATTTTTCTCAAAATCTATATTATAGTTTTTGTTGATGATCAGGAGCATCAACTCCAGCACGGCGCCAAATAAATTACGAAATTACACCAACTTTGATTCGCTTTCGCAGTTCAATTTGAATACGCCGAATGAAACATGCCAAGTTTTTGTTGCTTTGTCACGCTCCAAATAGTGGCTCGGCGTTAAAGCAATTTGTACACAATGACACGACGTTTCAATAACGTCCCTGCAGTTTACGATAATGACGCGCGTGATATAATGGTCCAAAACTTCGGTAGGTCGCTCGAAAAAATCGTTTCCGGAAAGAACACCGCAATTTCGCTTTTCCTCCCAACTTTTTCCCCCCCTTCTTTTCACGCGGAAAATTGTTTCGTGGCAAAGAATACGTAAACTTGGTGAAAAAAATGACGTCATTACGTAAAAGTAATTTTCCCGGGAGTGTTTAAGACACGAAACTCAATTTTTGAGACGCTCACGAGCTCGAGTGCATTAAAATTCAGTCAAAAGTTTATTTTCACGCCTCTTACACAGAGTCGGGATTCTGTAATCTTCTCCCAGTGCAGCGACATTTTAATATCGTCAGACAGTGGATGGCATTTTTTTTCAGCTTGGGACACTTTTTACTCCCAGCTTCTCTGTACAAGAACTGTTTCTTTGTACGTAGAAGGAAAATCCAATTAAAAAGTAAAGAAAAAAAAAAGAAAATGAAGAACTGCAGACAAAAAAGCGTGAGAGAAAAAAATGAAATACGTATAAAAGTTCCGAAAAAGTAGGAAAAAAATATAAAATTATTATTTTTGGAAAATACCGAAGATATAATTCGCTAGTTATCCGAAGAATGTCTTTATAAACACTTCACAAATTTTCTCAAGCGTACACCACCCCTTCGACGAAATCCTGGAATGTCCAATTCCGAGGGTTTTCCACACGTCCGAAGACCTTTACCCTCGGGCGAGTTTCCAGAAAAACCTTTCACCCTCGGGAATCGCGGCGGAATGTGAAACAGCGTTTTCCGAGCACAAGAGGTGGGTAACGATTGTTGCACGTGTGTCCTGTCAAGGGATTCAATTGGCATGATGCAGCACAATGGGCTGTCGTTGCCACTTGGAAAAGTCAATACAAATAATTGCCCGAGCTCTCGGAATGAATATATTCGCAGCCGGTTAAGCCGGGGAGTGGGGCATTGCGCCACAAGCGTTGGCCCAATTTCTCATAAGGATCGATGAAAGGGTGTGAGGGAAAGGACACTCCAGAAAATCAGCCAGATGTCAAAGCTCCAGTGACCAAGCGAGGCATTTCGGAATTCCATTACCCTCGCGTGCAATTTTTTGGATAATATATATTCGAGTCATACAAAAATGGAATATAGAATAATTTTAGTAATAAATAATCATTTCTAGCCTATTTCAGGTCGCGGAAAATACCTCTATAGGCTGCAATAATGCTACTTAACTATGGATGGATTCAAAATTGTTCCTTTAATACTCGTTTGTGTGCCGTTAGACAGTATCTAAAAAAATTACATTCTTTTGAAGTTTGTTCTGTATTTCGTTTTTTCGATTCCTGGAATTCTAATATTAAAAAATAAATCGTGAATGACGAAAAGTATATTAATGACACGTGTTTTTTGAAGCAGAAACCTTTCGATAGAGTAACTGAATTCGGCAATGAAAACGTCCCACGTGACTACTAATAGTGAGCTCATTAGTTAATTGGTCTAATGGAATGATCAGTATTTACATCGATAAACGTAAGAATTTATTGGAATCCGTTTGGTTGTATGCTTACTAGTAAATACCAAGAAATTGACGATTGTCTTCGTTATTGACATTCGGGAATTTGAGGGAAAACCATGACTATTGTTACACTTATAACTTACACCATAACTTTTTCAAATTACTGGAAACTCAGAATAAAAAGCATAAGGAATCTGGATTCCGCATTCACAAATTTTCAAACTCCGAATTCTCGATTTTCTTCATTTCTTCACTGTTGCGCACCATAGCAATTTCGAAGTTTTCAGGTTTAAAATGATATGATTTTATGAATATAGACACATAAAATTTCGAATTCGGAAACTTAAAAATTCATCATTTCGCTCATCACGATTTTTCATATTCTTTAACTACAAAAATCTTGAAATACAAATTCAGAACTAATTTTATAGCTCGAATTCGCGCTTTTAAACTAAAAATTTAAATATTGTCTCGATTTCAATTCCGAAGTATATAACATTTAAAAACATTTCAAACTCTAAAATAATTGAATAAAGTGTCCCAAATTACATAACCGTAACGTAAAACAATAAAAAAAATTCAACAACGTGCTTTTCGTATCACCGATTCAAATATAACCATAATTATGCCTGACCAAACAAGTTCTCACTACTCGCACAGCAACTGATGTTCACTACATTAGGCGCTTAAATTTTTTCCAACTCGATTTCGCCAAGGTGCTTTGGCATGCATTTCTATGAGTCATTTAACATAATTCCATAAATTAAGGATGCTCCGAGATATGTTTTCCTCAGCCATACTCTTTGTGGGTCACAGTTATTAGTTACGTTATTACCATAATTGAATTCCCGTCCATTTAACAAACTGCAAGGCGACAACGGCGTTAATTATTACAGGTACTTTGCCGTAGCGTTTCATATTGTGCAAACAATTAGGGGGGCAATTAAATTTTGATTGCGTATTCATCAGAACTTGATAATATTTTTCGCGCTATAAAGGAATAAATGGCCCAATTACCCCTGGCGTTCTATTTTCTGGTATAATCGATTCCGGATGGAACGCGAAGCTGAGAAATACGAGAATTGTTGTATTTGCGAGGGGATGAGTTGGAAAAATGTGGTCGCATTTTCGACGTGGAGTTTTTTTCATCCCGGAATCATCCGAACGGTAGTTTTTTTTTCGTACGTAATCGATGTATGCAGTTCTCTCGAGTGTGAAATTGCAATATTGTAACGACGAGTTAATTTGACGTAACTGAGTCGATTTGTGTAAATTTCAATGTTTGTAACGATGAATAATGTATGGATTAATCGGAGTAATGTTGATTTTTCGTGTGAATCAATATTTAAATTGGGCGCCTGTTGTGAGAAAATCGTATGTGAATTTTGAAAAAAAGATTATTTCCCTTGTTTCGTCGCGTTGACAACAAAAATTGTACCAAATTCCAGTTGTATGTTTGGAAAATTATTCGCAATAGGGAAGTTTTCGCAGTCGTGAAAATTTACAATTTTTAATGAATCATCGAACAAACAAAAAATTGTTTTCAAACGATTCATCATCAGTTCCAAACAACATCAAACTGATTTCCAAACATCCTAACTGTCCTAAAACTAACTTTGAACAAAAGTATTGAAAACACCATCACAATTTCATCAACCATCCAGAGAAGTTACTAATTCAACCATCAAAATTTTCACTGCCTCAATCCAAAGCAACATCCCTGTTCGTAACTGACAAAAACGGCACAATTCCCCGAAAAGCACCCTGCGCCGCGCCGGGTGTACATTCGTAGCAATGTTTGCACCGCGTTGTACATGATGAGATAATCGAATGAAGCCCTGTCTCGTCTTGTTTTCTACGCCCGCTCTTAGGCCACGGCCCCGGGCAATTACGCGCCTCGAGTGTCCGCGCGATACACCCTTGTTTTCCTTGCTTTACGGTGTTATCTGATATTGCATTTCGAGCACGTATTCCGGCTTTGCGGCTGATTATTCATACGTATATACCTATGTAATTCGACATATGTAGCCCCCGGCTATTTGCCGAGGGCTCGTAGATTCCGACACTGCCCCTTCTCCCGCACTTTGAAGCGCCGACCAGTTAAACGCGCCTATGTAAATGAACGTGAAACGCAACAGCGATCGTTTCGCGACAACACTTGTCCGACACGATCAACACGTTTGGAAAATATGACGATTACGACTCGATTCATGCGGGTCCGAATATTGGCGCAATTTACCTTCACCGCGTGATGAGTTGTCATAAGGGTATTGATTTTGCGGCCCGTTTGAGCGATGCTCGAGGGTATTCGCGACGTCGGTGATATTCATTTTGGGTTTTTTGATTGATTTGATTGTGGGAGAAGAAGAAGGGGGGGGGGGGGGGGAGGTTTATGGGGGGAAAAATGGGAGCTTCGGGGGGAAGTGTGATTTGGGTGTGGAAGGGGATGGGGAATTCTAGAAATTTTTTAAAATTCCAACTCTGAATCTTTGATTCCAGTTTTCCGGAATTCAGATTTTCCATATCGTGAATGTATCGCTGAGATGGAAATTTTATCGTCAGTTTATCGTTATATTTTGCGAAAATCGCAGAATTTAACATTTCATTTTCCATCTATTTTACATTCTTCAGCATTGTCTCCGCGAGACATAACGACCAGCTGACTAAATAGAGTATTACCACGCGCACTGTCTGACGGAGAACGATTATTACTACTAATGCAGCTCCAAATGTTGACAGCGTCGCATTTGTAGATGTCCGTCTCGTCCTAAATTATAAAGGGGAACCAGAGAAACCCAGTTACACTCGAGAAGCGCCGAATGCACCATTTTCGTGTGAAACATGAATATCACAAATTTATTCATTACATTAATAAAATGTACATTCAATGAAAATCTCGAAAGATTGAAGTACAATCATGTTAATATATTAGCCTACAGTCCTAAAGGTTGAGTTATGTCAGCAATTTTGACTAGAAAATTAACTTCATTATAAAATGCATTTTCCTCCTGTTTTCTCCTCGGAATATTCTGAAAGTCATTCAGTTACGAGAGCAAAGGAAATTTCAGCGCAAGAATGCGAGGAATCACTCTCGTGCCAAAGTGACGATGAGCGTCTTAGCGTCTTGATACATCACTGATTCGATTAATTGCTCGTAGTAAATTCTGGGTGGAACAATACACAATATTGACAAAGGTATGATTGAAGTGTTTCATCAGTGAAAACACTATTAGAGCGGATTTATGAGAGTTGTAAATATTATATTACTCCGTAAGGTAGCAATTTTCGCATATTTTCATTTCGGAATATAAGTTAATTTGAGAGAGTAGGTACATTACGCGAACGCGACAATGCAAGCGCTACCTGTCCCAGAGGGCTCGCTTGCGCGCGATTTCCTGCATGTTATATTTTTCGCGAGCGAATTTATTCGCCTTGGAAGAATACAGGAATGACGAAGAAAATGGGTACGAACGTGAGTTTCATTCTTTTCACCGACGTTTAGAAAAAAATTCTATAATTACGGAATTTTTATATATCTACATGGAAAATGCTCAGAAAAGTAACGACGTTTTTAAGAGTTTCTTAAATCTTGAAATGACGAAAGCTTATAGAAATTTGATAATGTAGTAAAAGTGTTTTCAATTTTCTTTGTGGATTGATAAGAATATTCTCAAAATTTCCTAGAATATAAGAAGATGGATAAATTAAAAAAATTAAACCAGTAATCTCGATCATTTTTCTCAATTTTGAAAAATTCCAAAAGACATGTCGAAACTGTCAGGAATATTCAAAATGACATCTGAAAAACATTTCAGGTTCGCGAGTATTTGAAAATATACATAAATCCCTCGTTATTCAGAATATCCTAATCGACGTGTAAAAACGCGGTCAATTCAAGAAGATCCGCATCAGTGCACATCTAAAAGCACTCCACCTGGCGTCGATCGAATAATACATTACAAATCCCGTGTGATTGAAAATACAGAGGGAAATTAGATGCTTTCGATCGGCTCGTAATCCCAACGCCTTTTCCGACTCCACGGCCCGCTTTATTTACATGCGCACAACTCTTTCGCCCTCGGGCTGCAGGGATGTACACGCGCTGTCTGTTTCACGTATTCGCGGGATTCTGGTTGTCCTACATTTCCAGCTCAGCCAAAGAGACAGATGAAAGAATCCTCCCCCGCGAGCACAAAGGTTGCGCTCGCATCCATCTTAGCCCGATCACATTGATTCCTGCCCGCAAATGATAGAGCCTGGAGAGATATCGAACGCTCCGAATTGTCCCCGTTGATTTAAGCCTGTGATTACGCGATGCCCGATTTTCGTTGATCATCGCCTTTTTCATATTGGACGGTGGTTCTAATTTTGAGATTATAGGATGAATGCGAGGAGAGAATGAAAGAATGGATGGAATGTCAGCACTGCAAATTTTTTACACTGAAAAAAAGAATTGAGCGAATTTCCCGGATTAAATTTATCCTGCTTCGGAACTGAAATTTTACTTAGTTTGTGCCCAAATTAACTTTTCCGGACTATGGAAAATTCCCTCGATCTTACAGATTTTCCAACTTTGCTCGATCGTTCAATTCTTCGTTTTATTTTCTTCACAGTTTCATTTTTTTTTCTATCCTCGCCTTTTCTTCCTTTCATTCCCTTTTTTTCATGTTCCCAACGCACTTACTTCATCATCCTGCGAATCTCGCCAGAGACCAATGCGAGAGCTTAATAAATTTTACTATCGAAAAAGGAATTGCTGGAGATGTAATTACCTCTAAGGTTTTCGTACTAAAACTTGAAATATGACAAAATTTTTCTTTTCCGGAATTTTTATAACTTACTTGATTCATTATTGATTAATTATCAATATTCATATACTTGTCCACGAAATTTATGTTCCATTCCACGATAAACACACCCTAGACAACTTTTCACTTTATTATCAGACCCGATATCTCTGGAGAAAAAATGGTGCTAAGTCGACCGCGATCGAACGTTAGATAATTTTCTCATTTCCTGTTTCAATCGATGAATTCCGTTGCGGCAAAAATAATTATTGCGCCCGATGGTCGTAATATTCATAACGAGCTCAGGAGTGCGAAGGGAATTTCGAGTTTACGCCCTCGGCTGTCGTAAAAGCGTATAGGGATCATAGACTTAGCCATAAATGTGCGCGGGTTTCGCTAAAATAATAGTTGCATGGACTGGAATATCCTAATAAATAACGTATATTGTCGTGGCGCGCATGCAAATAGTTTATTTTCTTGAGAAGGGGTGTGAAAAAAAAACTTTCGGGGGGAAGTTGAACATAAACTTTGCATATTCAATGTATGGCGAATGTGATATTACTGTCACGTCATTATTATTTTCCCATGCATGAAATTCACATTTTACATTAATTATGAATTTGTAGTTTAATAAAATAATTCTATAGAAAAATGAATGGGCGCTGAACAGCACTTTCAAGTGTCTTAATCTGAAACCAAGGGAATATTTCGACATTTATCCACAACAAAAACATCAAAACGAGCGTGACACACCCCCATTTTTCATTATCTTTTTCCAAGTATTCTCTGTGTTGCTAGAGTTTTTAATTTGGCTGCCTCGTTTTGCGAGCATCCAAGGCATTATTCTTATCGAAATTTCCGCACTATAGCTCCATCTACGAGACTTGGTAATGGCTCGAGGAGATATTAAAGAAGAAGCAAACGCAGAAACGCTCGGAACGGCAAGATAATTGCATTAATTAGGAGGTACTTACATTATTCGTTATCGCCTGCATCGGGTATTTCGGAGCAACTTCGACGCTCGAAATTTTGTTTCGCAGTCGTAAGGCGGGACGCGAAAGATTCATATTGGCATTACATCGAGTTATGAAAACGGCGAATGCCATTGACGTTTGGAAACGCTCCTTGAACTTTCGCGAAAAATGCTGTATAGAGACAGTAGTTCCAAGGAACGGATAGCGATCGAAATCATCTGCATGCGGAATCAAACTTTGAATACCTATGGGTTCCCCAAGCATGGGAAACGCTGAATCTACTGGAATAAAAGAGATACACGAAATTCCGACGGGGAGAAGAGTGTTCTTTATGGAGATTTGTGGGAATGTGGGGTGGAAATTGAATGTTGAAAATACGTCCGTTGTGTCGTTTATTTACATTTTTTAGAATTGTTTGATTGAATCCTGATTTTGAGATTTTGAATGATTTGAGATTATTAAATTTGAGAAAATTCTGAAAACGAAAAATTTGTCATGAATCGGAAAAAATTTCGGATTTATATTCTTATTATTACCATTTTTGACAATCGAAAAAATGTCTTTGTTACGAAATATTCAAAATTCATAGCAAATTTCGGAATATTGATAGGAAATATATATACTATATTATTTGACTCGAGAATTTTGATAAGTTTTCAGACATTTTAATATGTTTAAGGACTTTTTTTACAAATGCTAGAAATTTGAAAGATATAACTTAAATTTAGCATTTTTCAAAATGCAGGAGGGTATACGAATTTTGAGTCATTTTCACAATTTTTATTATGAATTATCAAGATTTTTTTCAGATTCCTCCAATATTTTTGAGGAATTCGATATTTTTTCTCTTGCCTTTTTCAGGAATGTGGGAGAATTTTTGCAAATTTTCACAATTGGTCGAGATTTTGAACAAAGTGTCAAAATTTTTCGTATTAATTTTTGTTTTAAATTTGAGAATAGTTTCATAATACCAAAATTTTTGGAATTTTGCAAAATTTGCTTTTCTTTTGCTTGTTCTGAGAGTTCTAAATAATATCTAAGAATGAAGATAATTCTCCATTCATTTTCATAAAGTTTGTGACTTAATCCCACATTAATAATCAACATTCCGTCATCGTCCGTCATTTCCGTAAGCAGTTACATCCCCGACACGATAATATTGTTGCTTTCAGCACGTTATGTGATAAACGATGAGATCTAGGCGTGCACGAAGTGCGCGTTTAACGAAAGGACATATTAGACGAACTTTCACAAATTAGCCTTTCGTGAAAATGGATAGGCAAAGCGAGCAGGAAACGAATAAGACCCCATCCCACAACTTGCGTCAAAAGTTTAACTCGATTTGAACCGCCCACCAGTTTGCCGGGGATAACTCGCTGCATATCACATGCCCCCTGGCTTGAATTTTCACTCGAGGGCGAAAAATTGCCAGGGTGTTCAGAGAGCGGGTGGGGACGTTTCTCATTTTTACTCACAAATAATTGTTTGTGTGCGGTCGTGACGAAATGTGGAGAAATTTATGGTAAGAGGAAATTTTACGGTCAGTGGAGGAATCCGGAGGGTTTTTTATGTGTTCGGGAATTTTTTTAAACGATGAGATCAATTTCTATGTAAAATTGATCAATGAACAAGTTCATATACGTCTTAAGCATAATTGGAGTATTTCAATTAAATATTGAAAAATCGCATTGATTGAACAATTTCAATGTTGTTGCTGAATTAATGAACAAACATTAAAATATTTCAAAATCGCAAAAAAATAACGTAAACGATATTTTGAATCTGAATTTCTAAACTACCAGAAAAAATTGCCCTTCCACTGAACCTCTTTTTCTCATTCAGAACAAGCTTTTTCTAGGAAAGTCAGTACGGAATTACAAATTCCTCTTCAGTCAAATTAACAGCGGACATTCCGGATGCACGAACCCGTAAAAAACAACTTCAAATAAGAATCAAAGAACGCTGTAAATAAAGCTCGCTGGAACCTTCTCTCGAGCTTTCGGACTTGGAGTCACGTTTTCTCAGCGCTATCGTCCCGAAATAATCCGCGGAGCTTTGCGCGCAGACGACAGCGCCTTATGAAGTAAGATTTCGGGGTCGCCTCTGCGCGTTATAAGGCAAGTTCCAGCATCTAGGGAAATTTCCAACTATCACTGGTACGGAGGCGAAGGTTGCCGGGGGGCGAGTAATGTATTATAACGACGAGTTTCCCCTGAAATATTTTTGATCAGCCACGCGAGTTTTAACGACCCCCCGTTTCATGGCGCGCCAGGTGCGAACGAATAATTGAATCAAGAAGTTCGCCGGGACTCGTAATCCTGAATTAGCACGGCTGGTGAACGTGAATGTCGAAAGAGGTTGAGGGCGAGGGTGGTGTGTTGTCTAGGAAATATTATTGAGAAGTGTAAAAATTATTTCGCATATTATTAAAATATAAAAATGTGAGAAGTTTCTTTCAACATTCTTCTTTTTTTCGGAATAATTTTTCCAGGTGATTTTTTTCCAAATTATTTGCGGATTCATTAAAAATCATGAGTAGACTCCATAATTCGTATAAAGTCTTCAAAAAATTCGATAAGATGTTATAATTTACTAATTTTACTGATTATATCTTCGACGTGCAGAATTTTTTTCGAAATTTGAATTTACGAAATTTCGATAAAGGAAAATCATGGTAAAAATGACCGAGTGGGTTTTTTATATCCATGATATTTAATATTGAAAATTGTGAAATTTCAATAATTTGTTTATTTCGGAAGTTGAACAAAAATGAGAATTGTTAATTTAAGTGAATGGAGAATGATGAAAAATATTGTTACTTGAGATACTTAAAAATTCAATGTTTGAATTCTGTAATAATAGATATATTCTAGTGAA
This sequence comes from Platygaster equestris, assembly GCA_030522785.1. NCBI lineage: Eukaryota > Metazoa > Arthropoda > Insecta > Hymenoptera > Platygastridae > Platygaster > Platygaster equestris. The sequence continues at coordinate 71,329 of JAPYZK010000544.1, forward strand.
AACATTTTGTCGATCTCTTTAAATTTCAAGAGCTAAAAATGTAAGAATTGAGATATTCCAATATTGAAAGAACATTCAACATCTAAACCGCAAATATTCTGAAAATTAAATATTTTTCATCAGGATTGAATACAAATGTAATTCAAATAGCAAGAAAATTGTGAAATAGAAAATAAAATATAACTGTACCGTTGAATGATTGACAATTTTGAATTTCCAAATTTCAGTAACTAAGTGTCAATTTTGAAAACAATCAATTTCCAAATTACGACTTTCGTAGAAAAAAACTTTTAATCGAGAAAGTGCGAATTTTTGTACAGGAAAAATTAGAAATTCTTAATTAGAAATATTAAAATTATCATTTTTGATAAACATAAATTGCAATTTCACAAATTTTCGAAAATCCCACATCACAATTCTTCTCCCATAAAATAACGATTCCTACCCAAATTTTACAACACCTGAAAGCCACCCAAAATAACCCAGATAAGACAACAACAAAAAATCTCCCCAATAATAATTCATAAAGACACCCCTACAAAAAGACGTAATCCCAGGAACGAGATCGAGATGCTCGGAGCACGTGAGGAGCCGGGTTCGCTAAATATTTGTCGTGCCGTGGGAAGTGATTTCCCGAGTATCAAACGACCAAGTGTCTTCTCGAACGCGCACCTGTACTTGTGTCGATCGCTCGGATAAGTCCGGGGCCTCGTAAATTCTCGGGCGAAGCGTAAGCTCCGGGAGCTTTTTCGAGGATCGCCCGAGAGCCGGAGTCATCGATCGACGACGTCGTTATAGAGCGCCCGCGCTCCTTTTATTTCGCTCACGGAATCCCAATCGGAATTCATAGGCCACGTGAGAAACGTCGCCGGAAAGTGTTTGCATTGGACGTTTCAGCGACAGGGACATGGGGGAAAACGCGACGATTCGACGGGCGAAAGCCTTCCGATGGCATCCCGATTTTCCGCGCCAGCCACAATATTGCCTTTACGCCCTTGTCCGGGATTAGTGGATTTTCTCCTCGCTGATCACTTCTCAATTTAACGGCTCCGATATTTCAACGCTGCAATTTGTATTTTCAGAGTCGATAGATACGAAAATTCGAATTAAAAACTCAACATTTGAATTAATCAACGACTCCAATTTTTGAAAATATTGAGAAAGGACCCTCCCATTCATCAAGGTCGAAACTCACACAATCGAAATCAACAATGCAAGTTAATTTCTTTCCTCAGTTCGTAATAATCGATTTCCTATTGCGCACTAGAATCCCGAAGTTTAGTTTACGAAGTGAGTTTCCAAGGAACAGTCTCCAAGCGCCTCGAGAATCAGCCATAGAACTTATCCGCCCAAATAAAGCCTTTATACCATCGAAGCTCCACAGCTCGCAGTGACACGTACAATTAAGCCATAGGGATCAAACTGTCTAATGCAACGAGATAAACATAATTGCGAAAGCATGTTCGCCCTTTGATAAAACATTTCCCGTCCCTCACTCAAATTTCAAATAATCGCGTTATCTCGAAGCGCAGCGAATGTTGTTACGTTTCATATCGAGAAGAAAAAAAAACACGTGTTTTTCCTGTCGGAACACGAAATCCCAAGCGAATTCATTTCCGAGAGCTTCAAAAGTCGAAAAATGCTGGCCGCGCAATTTTTCCCGCCCGCGCGTCGAAAAGCACGATTCGGATATTTACACAGAGGGTTTTTCGACTTTACTTTAATCAGCTACATTTTTCCTCGACGTTGCTAATAAAGGGCCGGCGAAATGTCATCATAACCGTGGATGAATAAATTTCATAGATTTTCTTAATTAGGCTGCCGCTTAAGCCATTGCGACGGCACTTTGTTCGCGAAAATAATGATCTTCCTATTCTGCGGTTAGCTGTTCTCCTTCGAACCATTATCCTCTTCATCCGACGAATTACCCTGCGTATTGTCTTCTTAATTCACTCTGCGTTGGATTTTTTGAAAGTCCTTCTTACAATAGGCTTCTGTTTTTGCTAAATGAGTTCTTTTGATTTTACTTCTGATTTGTTCCTTTCTTGGTGGTGAATGGGATCGATGTTGCGGAATATAATGAGGTTTGGATCTTTTTCAGAAGGAAATTATTTGACTTAACAGAATATTATGGAATGAAGAGTGTTTTTTGTTAAACGATTCTTTGGAAACTGTTGAGATATCCTGTATATTTGATCGGAAATTGTGAAAATGGGGGAAATTTATTTGGACCTGAAGACAAATTTTCGTAGATTTTAAAATTGTCTGAAGATTCGAAAAACCTCAGAAATGTGTACTCAAAAATTAGACGAATTTTTGAAGTCTTCGGACAAGCTTGAGCATTTTTGAAACACGAGAAAATCACACCTTAAGCAAAAAAATTAGTAGAATAAAATCTTATCAACAATTTCAAACTCATGATTTGAATTATTTATCCTCTCCGTCCCACAAATTATCCTTCGTCTTTTCCTCTTGATTCACTCTGCGTTGGATTTTTTGGAAGTCCTTCGTACAATGAGCTCCTGTTTTTACTAAACAAGTTCTTTTGATTTCACTTTTGCTTTGTTCCTTTTTTGACAGTGAATAGGATCG